>PQFF01000051.1:291696-311497 GCA_003547095.1 Diversispora epigaea | reverse complement strand
AAAACTGGATTGGTAGATATTCTGCAGCTTGTAAACGTGAAATGGCAGCAATAGTGTTAGAACGTCAAGAACAAATGAATAATAATATTAATAAATAATAAAATTCAAGTAAATATTAATAAATATCAATAAAAAAATACTTACAAGCTCCTAAAGATATAGTTTTTCGAGGTTTACAAATTGAAATTGCTATATAGTGTCGTGGTCAAAATCCACCGGTGCCTCAAGTAAAACATGTCATTGAACAAATAAAAAAATTATTTTTTTGATTATTTATGACAATCATGTTTTCATAATTTATATTTATAAAATTCAGCAGGTTTGCATCGTTATACAAAAATTTTTAATATTACGAATTCTTGTCATTTGAAAAAATATGCATATGTATACATAATGATCATCACCCGAAAATCAACTATAAAAATACTGCACATGACCAGCGAATTACGAATTAATTCAATATCATATCATATAACAATTCTCTAATCAATTATCATAAATTAATCAATATAAATTATATTACAGCGAGTGAGTATTTAGATTCATAATTATTGAAATCAATGTTTCAATTTAATTAATTTAATTCAATATCATATAACAATTCTCTAATCAATTATCATAAACTAATCAATATAAACTATATTACAGCAAGTGAGTATTTAGATTCATAATTATTGAAATCAATGTTTCGATTTAATTAATTTAATTCAATATCATATAACAATTCTCTAATCAATTATCACAAACTAATCAATATAAATTATATTACAGCAAGTGAGTATTTAGATTCATAATTATTGAAATCAATGTTTCAATTTAATTAATTTAATTCAATATCATATAACAATTCTCTAATCAATTATCATAAACTAATCAATATAAATTATATTACAGCAAGTGAGTATTTAGATTCATAATTATTGAAATCAATGTTTCAATTTAATTAATTTAATTCAATATCATATAACAATTCTCTAATCAATTATTATAAACTAATCAATATAAATGTTTCAATTTAATTAATTTAATTCAATATCATATAACAATTCTCTAATCAATTATCATAAACTAATCAATATAAATAGTCCGTGAGTATTTAGATTCATAATTATTGAAATCAATGTTTCAATTTAATTAATTTAATTCAACATCAAATAATAATTCTTTAATTAATTATCAATAATATTTTTAGTTATTCTGGAAAATGTAGTAAATGTCAAAATAATATTGAAGGAAGTTGGTGCCATCCATGTAATGCTAAGCGATTTCAAAATGAATTTGGTAAATGGACAAGTGAAGATAGAGAAATTGATGAACTTATTCAACAAATACAATTAAATGCAAATAAATATCAAGAAATTATTGAATGGATTCCATTTGGAAGACTTGAAAATGTAACCTACCTTGCTAAAGGGGGTTTTGGTACAGCATATAAAGCAAATTGGCTTGACGGATTTATTTATTCTCATAAAAAAAAAAATGGTATAAATTTGGTAAACAAGTTGTTTGGAATAGGTATGGTAAACAAAATGTTTGCTTGAAAAGTCTTAGTAATCTCACAAATAAAATTGATTTCTTGCAAGGGGTAAATATTTCATATCATTATATTTCAAATATAAATTAAATATAAATTAAATATATTTTATTTATGCTAATAAACATTTTAGATTAAAAATCAACTTAAATTTCGAGGTAAAAAAGCAATTTCTATATATGGTATCACTAAAGATCCAACAAAAAATGAATATATGATTGTTATGGATTATGCAGTATATGGTAGTCTTCGAAACCTGTTGAATACCAAGTTTGAAAATTTAACTTGGAGAAAAAAATATAATATTTTATCAAACATTGTAATTGGACTTACAAATATCCATGAAATGGGCTTAATGCATAAAGATTTCCATTCTGGTAATATAGTTAATCAAACTTTAACATTAAGTTATATTACTGATTTTGGACTATGCAAACCAGTTACGGAAAATAATTCAGAAAATATTTATGGTGTAATTCCATACATGGCACCTGAGACATTAAGTAGAGGAGAATACACTCAAGCATCTGACATTTATTCTTTTGGTATGATTATGTTAGAAGTTCTAACTAGTTATCCACCATATTATAATATTCCACATAATGAAAATCTTGCAATGGGAATTTGTGAAGAATTTAAACCTGAAATTAAGTGTGAAATTCCTCAATTTCTCAAAGAAATAATGGAAAAATGTTGGAATTTTGAACCTCTCAATCGTCCAACTGCTGAAGAATTGAAATCTCAACTTGAGAAATATATTTCTGATGATAATGAAATAAGAAAACAAGTAAACAAACAAATTAATGTAGCAAATAAATCAAACAAGAATTTTATTCAATATGATCCAAATGAAATGCATCCAGAAGCAATATATACAAGTAGACATTTGCCTTTTGTGAAATCAAAAAAATTTGAAACACATAGTAAGTACATTTAAGATACAAAACGATGGGATTTTGTAATTCCTGATAATATAAGCGAGTATTATATTTTTTGAATTATTTGTTTAATATATTTACTTAAATAAATCAACAATATTTAAATTTTGTGTAGTTGAAGAAGTTGAAGAAAATCAAATTCAAGAAAATTAATCCTTGAGGGAATTTACATATTATACAACTTTGATATTTTTTCTAAAATTATTTATTTACTTATTTTATTATATTTTATATCTTTTTTGTTTCATTTGATCACTGGAATTATAGAGTATAGCTTTTATTTAAATTAAAACAGACCAGTATGTAATCATTTAAAACAAATTACTATTGTTTTGATATTTCAAAAATCAAAATAGTCATAATTATTTATTATTGTGCTTATAAGTTTATAAATTGTGCAAAAATAAATTAAAAATTGACGAATTAATTTTTTTTTGACTTTTATAATTGATATAAATGAACAATACATCAAAAATAATAATATTTTTATTGCTATCAATAAAAAAAATAAAATATAATAAATGTACAATTATTTTTTAAAAAATTAATGAATTTTGAATTTTTATAATTAAAAATAAATTTATTTTTATATAATTTTATAACAAAATATGATATTTATAATAAAAAGTAAATTAATTTATTTTTATATAATTTACAATAAAATATAGTATTTATAACAATAATTTTATAGTAAAATATATGTATATTCTCATTATCATTGTTTACTTTATCAAACTGCTGCCATAATTTCTAAATTTCCTTGAACATATACTTGTTTTAATAAAATTGAACTGGGTGATAAACGAAATGCTCCAGTATTTGCTAATAAAAATAAATTTAATAACTACTCTTGGTAATCCATTCTTCCCATAAGTTGTTTAATCGAAATATTAAACATTGACTGAAAATGTGATTCTTTCTTCAAGTTTTAAATTATGCCTACAATATAAAAAATGATAAAATATAACGTTGCTCATAAACAACTGGTAACATATCGAACTGGCTAATTCCGATAAAGTATGCACATATTTCGTTTTTTGGAAAATTTAGGACAAATCATAAATATATAAAATCAAATGTATCATAAACATATTAGAAATACAAAGGAATAAATATAGAATAAATAATATTAAATCGTGAATGTGAAAATAAATAGAAAATCCCTAATCATAGCATTCATAACATACGAACTCGTACAAAGATTTTTCTTATACCTATAATAATAATAAAATAATACTAACAGGAATGCTAAAGGAATACAAACTAAAGGAATATCACGCAACAGCAATACAAAAAAAATGTTCCAAATTATATGTAATTAAAAAAAACCCTACTGTCAAACTTTTATACGCTCGAAACATCCAACCCTGTTAGAAAGTACAACTGTATAATCTAATCACTTTCTACAAATAGATCAAGTTTAAGTAAAGTTTGTCGAATAATGAGAATAATTAATGATAATGGAGAGAAATTAGTATTCGTTAATGATTAATGAAGATATATGAATATTATATAAATAAAATAATAAAAATACTCCAAAATTCTATTAAAATCTACTTCCGTTGCGTTGGATCTGGTAAATTACAGGCACAAAAAATCATACTTTCAAAATCAACTCCTTAATATCCATCGTATAAAATTATTTCATTGCTTATTTGAAAAAAAAGCTTAAATTGCAGACTTGATAAATAGCTGAAGTTCTTGAAGCTGATAATTGATACTTTTTTAGTTCTGAAGAAGGTTTTACGAACAAACGTCTGCACATTGTTATTATTCATATCTTTATAGATATATACTGTATATGTACTATATTTCTCTTGTCTTTTATTTTATTTTTTTTTATTTTTTGCTTAGAAATTATTATTATTTGAAGGAAAAAAGTGATGTCGTGTCAATGATGATAATTAAAATTATAGAGTTTTCTATATTACATTATCTAATTTTTTAACGGAGTCTCTTTATTCATAAAAAAAATTATATTGTAATATAAAATAGTAATAAAAAAATAATAATACAAATATTAGAATCATTTTTTTAATTTTTCAAACAAAATAATACATAAAATAAATCAAATCTAATTGGTATTTTTAACTTTATTTTTTGTAATATTATCCCCCCTATCCGAATTACAATCTAAAGTTGAGAATGATCGTTTTCTGGTACGATTTTGAATTTCTTCTTCCCAATCAATGCATTCTTGTGATTCTTTAGTATCAACATTATAACTTGAAGTAGTTGGCTTTAATAAATTAGGATCTATACATTTAAAATTTATTATTAATTATTTATTAAAATCATATAATAAAATAACAATAAAATAATACCTTGAGATTTTCCTGATTTTATATCTTCTAATGAATTATGTAATCCATGAAGAGTATAAATATTTTGGCTAATATAACAAGATTGCGAATGGGATATATATGGATAAGATAGTTCTGGTTTCTGAGATATGATTGCTTTTTCTTGATTTTCATCAGCAATCTTAAATTGTTGAAAAAGATTATCTTCTACTTTCATATTCAGCACTATCTCAAATAAATTCCATAATACATCATATAATTCTTGAGCAGTTGGTCGTTCAGAGGGATCATTATTCCAGCAACGATACATCAAATCTGAACAGAATTTTGGTATCAAATCCAAAGTATTATCGGGAATTCTCGGTCTTACTCCATTACATATTGTCACAGGAGTGCAGAGTATTTCGAACAATTTCTCAAATCAGTCTCACAGTTTGCATCACACAAACAAATAATAATACGCTCTATCTGCCAGTAGGTCAAGCAATCAATCGATCTAAACTTGCCTATCTCGAAACAGATATGAGTAAGGTGGAGTAAAAGTAGTAACGCAGTATCAAACAATATTTAATAATATTTCGCAATATTACGACACAAAGTATAAGTTTATTAAAATATAAAATATAAAGTTTTTAAAAGCAAAGTATCATTTAACAACAGAAATATTACAGCGTGACATATCTTTCCTGTTCCTGAATGAAGTTTACTTTTCTATATAATATTTAAAGTATTTCGAATTATTCTGAATTATTTCTAATTATTAATTAATTGTTATATTCTAACTTTTTCACTTCTGAAACCTACTTGCGACAACAGTCGTATTTATACTTTCTCTTTTGTTTACACTTCATCTTTGTACTTCATACTTCATCCTTTGTGCGTCATCCTTCATCCTCGCACGATATCCTTCATCCTCGTACGATATCCTTCATCCTCGCACAACATTATTCATCCTTCATTCTCGTACAAGGATGGCAATCACCTGAAAGTTCATCTAGTGTCACAAAATGTTATCCCCNTGAGTAAGGTGGAGTAAAAGTAGTAACGCAGTATCAAACAATATTTAATAATATTTCGCAATATTACGACACAAAGTATAAGTTTATTAAAATATAAAATATAAAGTTTTTAAAAGCAAAGTATCATTTAACAACAGAAATATTACAGCGTGACATATCTTTCCTGTTCCTGAATGAAGTTTACTTTTCTATATAATATTTAAAGTATTTCGAATTATTCTGAATTATTTCTAATTATTAATTAATTGTTATATTCTAACTTTTTCACTTCTGAAACCTACTTGCGACAACAGTCGTATTTATACTTTCTCTTTTGTTTACACTTCATCTTTGTACTTCATACTTCATCCTTTGTGCGTCATCCTTCATCCTCGCACGATATCCTTCATCCTCGTACGATATCCTTCATCCTCGCACAACATTATTCATCCTTCATTCTCGTACAAGGATGGCAATCACCTGAAAGTTCATCTAGTGTCACAAAATGTTATCCCCGTGACATTTCACCTGATTACCAATTTACTTCGCCACAATATATCGATTATTAAACGAGTATCATGGGCTCGATCATAAAATGGCTGTTTTCCAGTTACCATTTTGTACATAACTCCACCAAAACTATAAATATCTCCTTTTTTTGTGAATGTATTTCCTCGTAAAACTTCAGGTGGAATATATGGAATAGATCCATAAATTTTATTACTTTTGTTATTCGATTTTAAAATTGAATCATTTTCTAAACTACATGAACCAAAATCTGCAATTGTAGTAAGATTTGAATTGATGAAATCCGAATAACTTTTTGTCAAAATATTTCCAGCATGTAGGTCACAGTGGACTAAGTCATTCTTATGTAAATTAACAAAGCCCCATGCTGTATTATATAGTAAAAATAGTTTTAATTCCCACCGTAATTTCCAAAAATCGTTTTTTAAAAATTTATGTAAGCTGTTATCATATAATTCCATAACGATGATAAAGTTTTGTGTAGAAGGATTTTTTGAAATTCCTAAACATATGGTAACGTAAAGTAAATCACTAACAGTTTGTATATTCTGAACCTAAAAAATGAATTAATTTAATTGCATAAAAATATATTATAAGCCATTTCAATGACAAAAAATAAAAGTTTATAATAATTTATAATCTAAATATAAAGAAAATACCTCTTTGATAAATATAGACACGTCATCTTTAGAATCATTTATTTCTTTCAGAGCGACTTTATTACCTACATTACAATAATCCCAATCTGATTCGTTTAAATCCCAATACCTTTTAATGCCATTTTTTAATATAGTAGAATGCACAGATCCATATCCACCATTTGCTATGTGTTTTATATCTTGGAAATTATCATAAGGAATCCATTGTAGATTATATCCGTAATTTGTTTGACATTCTTGAATAACCTTATCAATTTCGACGTTCCCACTGGACCAAGTTTTAAACTCTTCAATGAAATGCTCTTTGGTACAAAAATCACAATATCCATAGTTAATGATATTTTTTTTTTTTCATAACCAATATCACTGGTAGAATGAACAGCTGAACACTTTGTTTCTTTAGACGACGACGCTCTTGAATTCATTTTTTAAATGAATTTGTACACTAATTCCGCCCATGTAACGTAAAGCTTCGTGGGCTCAGTGACAAGTAAATAAATATTTAAAAAATATAAGAAAAAAGGTAAAAAACATATAAATAATAAGTTCTTTCAATTGGACTAAATTTTATAAATATTTATTATCTATTAATAATAATAATGTGAAAATAACTACAAAGAACCGGTTAAAATAGTAACATAATTATTATATCGAGTTTTATGGTATTACTGTTCACAACGAAAATTCGAAGGAAATCTAAATTGATTCTTTAACATAATATTATTATTTTTTCAATTTAATCTATTATTATTATCATTGTTACTGTCGCGAGACCGGTCTCTTTTGAAGTTTCGTCCCGAGTCTCGGTTTTACATGTAAATTTCTATAATATAAATAATTTCTATGTAATCTAAATTTTATTTTCAATAATAAACCATAGGCAAGGCCTTCCTTTAGCTATCAAAAAAAATTATCATTATTATTATCATTATTATTTAATACTTGAAATTTTTCCAACTTGTAATTCGGTATCAGTCAGACAGTTCACTGTAACTAATTCGATCTTTTTAACACGTCTATATTTGTGTATTATTACTAAATTAAATATGCAAAGTAAATTTTTATTAATATCTTTAACATTTCAATCATTCATTAATGTAAAATGACTTTCTGAGTTTAAAAACTAGTATAGATAAAATGGCACGGTTCGATCCAGTTGTAAAATGAACAAATGTATGAATATTTTTTTAGAGACAATTTCAATTCTATTTATGTGATGTAGAAACTTTAGAAACTTTTAAATTAAATAATATAATCTAATTAATACATTTATTGAATGCAACTAAATTTTATGTGAACTAAATATATATAAATACGTTGGCTATTCAAAAAGGAAATCATATAATCTCGTTTTGTGATAAATTGTAATATTTGAAATGAGTCTTATTAATAAAAAATATTTGAAAATTATAATTGAAACATCATAAAATTAAAAATTAATAAAGATCACTTTATATAAAATTTAAAAAAGTAGAAAAATTCAAAAATTCAAAAATTCAAAAAAAAAAGTCAAATATCGTTTGAATTTCTTTTTCCCAATAAATGCATTCTTGCAATTCTTTAGAATCAATATCGTTATAACACTTGGTTTAATAAATTAAATGATTAATTATATAATTAAAAACCTGATAAAAAATTGTTTTTCAAGCGCTTGATTTGATATCATTGATGAAAACTGTATTAGTATGGGGATCTGTAATTGAATAATAGATTTTGCACTTTGTAGGTCACGATGAGATATTTTTGTTTTTCTAAATAACCCGAAATTATATGATTGGTTGCATAAATTATCAATGTTCGAACACAAGATTATAATTTTGGTGTGATAAACTTTAATGTAACGTTTAAATATATTGTGGTCTAGGTAATGGTCCTACAGCAAATGTATTAGGTAAAGTTGATTCTTTTCCGTTCTCGCTTTTTTTTTTGCTTAAAAAATTTAGTAGTCTGGGCTTTTTTTAAGGAAAATCGCTCCTTTTTTTATTTTTTATTTTTTTGTGAAGATCTATACATTTCGTTTTCTTTAAATTGTTTGGTACAAATACTGTAACAGTAAAGCAGTAAAGGAAATTATTTTCATGTTTGTGGATTTTATAGCTCATCGATATAAATAAAAATAAATTTTTATTTTCGTGCGATGTGGAATTTTTCTTTATAGAACGTTGTCTTGAAATTTGTATTTTAAATATTGTGTAATTTTGTGACAATCAAATTCCATAAAGAAAATCATACTTATTGTATCAAAGAAAACAAAGTTAATTGGATAGTGTACAAAATCGAAATAATAAATAAATAATAGTGAAAAATAAATAAATCATATTTAAACTAAATAATTAATAATAATTAACAAACAAAGCATGCACATTACGGATTCTTTTATAAAGTTTTATTATTTATTATCTATTATTTATTTAGACCGATATAAAAAAAGTATATTAATATTAATGAATAGCAGACATTAATTAATTTCTTATAAAGAATAAACGGAAAACTCGTTAACAATTTTTTGCATCATTATTATTTTAGATTTCGGATCATTCGTACCATTAGTAGAAAAATAAATTACAGATAGAAAAAAAAAGAAAGAAAATATTAATATATGAAAGATATCTATAAATTCTCACGTTTATATTCTATTAATTAAAAATAAAATTATGGTGAACCAAAATTATGTGACTTAAAATTTTCCACTTATCCCATGCACTTACAGTGGCGATCAAAAGTATTGCATCACCTAAACAAATTTTAATATCTTGTGATTCAGGAAACACAGTACTACGATACTTATTTAATGGATTTGTCAAACCTTATATTTGTCACCTGCATCATCTCTTTTTTATTTGAGGACCCTTATCCTGACCCCCAGTTCAGGATTTTATTCTAGACCCCCGAATCTCAGAATTTTATTGGACCATAATATGGCAGGTGATCAAAATATATCATGTGCAAGATTTATGTAAGCAAATGTAGGTGACAAATATTGGGTGACAAATATGGTTTCTGCATGTAAAAAATTCTAAGATTTAATAAAAATCGATATTCAAAGGATGTGACACACGGTGATAAATACACTACCCCTGACAAACCCAACCCTAACCCATGCATTTAGCATGAAGGTCTAGGATAAGAGCCTAGACCCCCGGTCTAGGTTAAGTTTTCTCTTTTTATTTATTTTGAAAATTCATTCAAAAATAAAAATATTTTTCAAAACCCGTGATGCATTTCTTTTGATCGTTTTGAAAAATAAACATAAACAATAAACACTAAATTTTTCTCCTTCTAAACACACCATGTAGTACATATAAAAAGGGTACCTTATGACATGCTCTGCCATAAATTTTTTTTAAATATCTATGGTATATTTGTCTAAAGAAAAAAGAGCCCGAGTTTATGCACTACTTGAAGAAGGATATCCTTCCCGTTATGTGGCAAATAAAAAAAATATTTCACAATCAACAGTTGTAAGAATCAAGCAACGTAAAGACAAGACTGGCACATTTAATAATCAACGAAAATCTGGATGTCCAAGACTCATAACTGGCCGTATTGAACGAAATGTTGTACGATTAATAACAACAGGCGAGTGTACAAATGCAGTTGCAATCCAAAAAAAATTAAAAACTGTTGATCAAATTGATGTTAGCGAATGTACAATAAAGAGGATTTTACACCGAAATGGGTTGGGTGTACGAGTGAAACGCAAAAAACCATATCTCAAAAAAACACAGAATTGCCCGCATGAAGTTTGCAAAAAAATATCATAGAAGATTGGAGCAAAGTAATCTGGTCTAATGAATCAAAATTTATGATTTATGGATCAGATGGTAGAGAATATTGTTGGAAACGACCTGAAAAACCATTACGCAATCATCATGTCAAACCTACAGTAAAATTTGGATGGGGCAGTATAATGGAGATAACATAATTATGTTATTTCCACTTGGTTTAGGTTATACCCCCTCAGAAATGACGTGTAGATCACAAAATTTAAGTCATTCGAGTGATGGGTTGATCGCAAATCTCAAGTCACTCGAATGACTTGAGAATTGTAAAACCGAACCTATCCGTTTCTGTGGTTATCTCTGTATGCTTTAATGGTTAAATAATTTGTTTCCTGATATGTGTAAATGATGAAGGTGATGTGTAGATTGCATTTGTCTCGTCACTAGAGAGCCACTAAGACATACGCCGATAATAGGCACAACGTGCCGTGGTTTAAAGTGCTGACCGCAAAACTCAAGTAATGACGATCGGGCAAAAAAATATATCATGTGTCTAATGATGCATTCAATCGAAATAAGTTCACAAGTTTATCGTCCCCATGACCTGCAAAAACGTGATGATAAATTTGTGCTCACCAATAATTAGTTATTATAACCTGCGGGCATGTGCATTTCACAATCTACTAGCTTTCTTTGGACTCATTTAATATTTCAAATTATTATATCAATTATTATTATTATATAAAAATAGTTAAAAATAATTTTATTAATAAAAAATTTATTGGAGCATGGCTCCGTTGGAAAAAAAAAAAATAAAAAAAATAAAAATAGTTAAAAATCGGGCAACACTAATTAATATTCTATTGAAAATGCGTCAATTCATTTCAAAAAGAAAAATGTGAAATGACTAGATTAATTTAAAAAAGGCGGAAATACGATTTTACAAAAACTTTTTTTTTCTCATAAAAGAGCAATGATTTCAACTTACTCTAGCAAGAAATAAAACCCGAAAAATAAACAAAAAACTTTCAATAACCTATTTTTACCATAACTATATTCACAAAGAAATCATGAAACAAATTTTTGTATTCATTTTATTGACTTCGCTTTTAATGGTCAATGCTATTCCATATCAACTTTATAAAAGAACTACTAACTTTGGAGCATGCCCTGTAGACCCTCCTCCAAGCCTACTTACTGTAAAACTTTCACCTGATCCTATCGTACCTGGAAAAACCGTTGCCGTTACTATTTCTGGAAAACTAGCTGTTGAAGTTCCCGCAGAGCAAGGAAGCACATTGGCTCAGGTTCCATTTCTTGATACTGATTATGTACCAATAATTGATCCCTTTAGTACGGATTTTTGTACTTGTGATGGAATTAAATGTCCAATTCCAGCTGGAACAGAATTTAATACAGTAGTTAATGTTCCGGTACCAGAATCAGCCGTTTTACCTCCACAATTCGAAATCGCAGTCGCTATTGTAAATGGAGCCGGTGACTTTTTAGGCTGTGCACTTTCTGACGTTCTTTCTTCTGCTTCTCGTAAAGATTTTTTTTTAAGAAAGTAAATAATTTGCAGTAAATAGTAACAATAAAGTTCTTAATGTGATCACATGAATAGGTTATTATATAAACCTTAAGCTTTTTAAATAAAATTTCGCTTCTATCTTAATGTTTTTATTCATTTACAAGATCCAGAACACGAAAATTTCTATATATTGTGACGCAAAATTTTAATTTATTTTATTTTTAGATTATTTATTATTATTTTATTTTATTAAATTAGCATTTTCAATTATATATTATTTGTATTATTTATTATTTATAGTAAATAATAGTACAAATTAAAGAGATAAGTATCTCTGATAAGTATCTCTTCTATATTACATTTGATAATTAAAGATAAATACTTTTGATGATTACCCCAGATAATTATCTCTAAATATTCATCTTTGATAATCATCATTGGTAACCATCTTCTATCACGAAAGAAAATTAAAAGAATATTTTTATCATACGAAAAGAGTGTGACACAGTATTTTTAATAATTATAAATATAAGATTTATTCATTTTTAAAAGCAAATGACGATCAATAGTTGGTAATTAGCTAAAGCTCACCTCCGGTGATTGTCACTAACTTTGCCTTCGTAGATTATTAATCTCATATTAACCTTTATCATCGCTAATATCATTATAAATCATCATTGCCATCCTCATCATCATATTGAAGAATAACATCAATTTCTGCAAACCTTTTGTTAGTTAATGATTTTTTATCATTAATCTTACACCAAGTAAGATATTCGTGATATAAATTTTTGCAACTAAGCTTATTAACCTTGTTAGTCTCATTAATGATAAATGATATTTTCGGACCATAACGAAATGTGATCAATTATAAATTGAAGATAACTGCTATCTGATTTGTACTATCTGATATAAAGTATTCTTTATAAGTATTTGTTATCTCATTTTGTTTTCCGATCTCAAGCATATTTTTAAACTCTGTGTTTTCAGTTTCAAGCTCAGTAATTTGCATTTTCAATAAATTCATTTCAACTTGCATATTTACTATCCGCTTTTTATATACAAGTTCAGTTTGTAAGCTGGAAATTTGTCATTCCAATAAATCAATTTCGGATTGCATATTTGGATATACTTATTTTTTCATGACTTCAATAGCAGAGCTAGTGCCAAGGCACATATTGGAATATATAGCAAAGTATATCGAATTTTTTGCCTTATGCGTCACAAAACTGTCATAGGTCTACTTGAGTGTGGTTTTTATATGTTTTTAAGGATTTAAAACTGTTTCATTTCTTTCTTGATTACTGTCATTAGTACTTAAGTTAAAAAGTAAAATTCTAAGGGAAAAAATAAAACTTTTCCTATGGTATACCTTTGATATATACCCGATGCATATATATACCCATTATATATACATATACTCGATACATATATGATATACATACACTCAATACTACCTTTGATATATACTATATATATCCTACTTCTGATATATATCAATTTTTTGATATAAGTTTTATACACATAGGAAAAAAAATAAAAAAAACCCGGAATAAAAAAATCAACCTATTCAACTAGTGACATGTGTGACAGTTATTGAGAACAATTTTTTTCAGGCTAAAAATTTCACAAACCTATCTTTCTACTAATTTTTTAGTAGTGACGACCTAAGGCACTTTTTTTGAACTATATCTGTATACTCACTCGCTATGTATTTTCTCCAAGCACCTCTGATTTTTGGGCCAGCTTCTTCAGTTTTTTTCGGTGATAGTGAGCTTTAACATGGCATTTATCTGCATGCAGATTACATAAGCTATACTCAGAAGCAGTCGGTTTACCACATTCTAAACAGGGGACGCGTTGACGCCTTTTCCAATGAATAGCACACCCTTCTTGTCGATAGCAGGGTCGCCCGCAAACCTTCCCCTCATTGGAAAGATACTGACAAAGATAAATACCCGTCATTGCCGATTATTATTTTTTGAAACTCGTTAGTAATACTATCTTGGGTAAAACTAATTAATTAATAATTTCAAATTAAACTTTTTTCTTAGGATAATATATCAGAATTTCAAAATAACCTTAACTACCATGGATACCCAAAGTGAACGCGCGATATGCCATTATATAAGGTTTCAGGCAAGTTGTTATTAGCATTTCATTAAATAATAAGATTTATTACACTGTTCAAAACACTTTTTAATTTATCATTTTTATTTGAATTTATAATTACAAATTATTATAAATAAATTTATATATTGTAGTATAAAATACTAACAATCAGGATTTAGGAAAGTGGTCTATCAAAAAATTAAAAAAGGAATTAACGAGTAGAAATATTTGTTTTGATGCCAAAATGGGACATAATGAATTGATAAATCTATTGAAACAAAAAATGTGTGAAGGTTCACGATTTATAGAAGATTATGACGAAAAATTTTCAAAAATGGATATTGATAAGTAAATTTTATAATAATTGACAATTATCTATCAAGTACTTACTAATATAAACATATTAGTGACCAGATATTTCACCTATCGTGTGGGTGGGCACTCAAATATAACCAAAAATATGGTAAAAAAGGTAGTGGAAAAAGGTTAGCAAAAAAAGTAGTAACAACGTTGACTCAATTTTTTATGATAGGACAGCGTGGTCCCAGTAATCGATATAGTGCTAAGGATATGGTAGAAAATAATGAGCTTATGGCTGAAGCAATTCCTTCCTTAAAAACCATAGAGAATTGGATTACAAGATTCTCTAGTCAATCAAAAAGATTTATAATTAAAACCAATAAAAACATCAAAAAATTCAATATAAAAACATAAAATAAAAATGCTTCATATATTTAGTATATTTTGTATATTTGATGAAATAAGTTATTACATTGTTCGAAAAATAAAGTATAAAAGTCAAATATTATATTTTTTATTATTAGAATATGTTTATTACAAAGTTTAAATACAAAAAAAATTATAAATATTAGAAAAGACGGAAAAGAATTGAAAAAACCTAGTACAAAGAAGGTAACAATCTGGAATTGTCCACTATTAAAATATTTGAAACGAAATAACAAGTCATCCTAAAAACTATTTAAATTGAAATATGTAATTATTAAATTTCGATTTTCAAAAGATGGTGGCTTTGGCTATGTATTTTATTTTATAGAACAAATATAAAAAAATAAGTTTTTTTTTTCGTTTAGACAATAATAAATATCTAGATAATTTATAACAAATATACCAGAAAACTTTGCTTACAAAAGAGAAGAATTTAGACGATAATAAGATAAATGAATATAAATATAGATAATAATTATTTTTAGATAATTTTATTTTTCAAAATAGTATAAAAGAAAGCTGTCGAAGATGTTTGAAACATTTTTTAATGCAGTAGTTAATAATCTCCAGGAGATTATCAACTACTTAGATTATTCTATAATATGCTCAGATGACGACGGTGCCCATTTCTGTCGTCAGACCACCGACGACGGTGGCGTATTTCAATCGTCAGACCACACACCAACCTGATTATAGTATGTGATTTTATCATACAGCTTGGTAACGATTGTAGTCAATTTCTATCATCATGCCACATGTGGATTGTCATGCTAGGCCACATGACAAAGGTGTCAAGTTTTTGTCGTTACAACACACGCCAAGGGGTTGCAATTTTCATTTTAAGTTATATTTTAGGTTATGGTGTGTGTGCCGCAAAATGTGTTTAGATCACACCGAGGTGTCGCAGTTTTCATTTTAGGCCACCCATCAATATGTCATTAATTTTAGGTTATGGTATTTTATACAACATCAGGCCATGTGACCAAAGAAAGGAAACAATAATTTCTTATGTCTTCACATCGTCAAAGAACCAGTCGTCAAGGTTATTAACTTCTGAAGTTTTCGATAAATTACTAAAAAGTGTTCTAAATTCTTGGTTATATTGAATATATTGTAGCTTCGCGACATAGCACAGAAACAAATTCACCAAATAATACTGATACTGTGGGAGCAAGTGATGGTGTGGCTATCCCACGTCCGTGGTCACTTCCTCCAATAATACATATATTCGGCCGAGCTTGACAATTGACATTTATGGATTATTTTTTTTCATATAATTTGTTTAACAGAATTTGATGGTTTTCCAGTAAGAATTTAAAATATTTTAATGGGTGGTATAAATATTTGCTTAGTAATAATTAACATAATTATTTGTTAGAAACATTTGAGTGTACCCTTTTTCGCTTGGTATTTTTTCAAGTTATTAATGTGTATACCCGTTATTCTTTACTATTTATGGAAAAATCCGAGAGATTCTTTTCTTTACACTGCTTTTAAGAATCCGAGATCTGTGTCCATTATGCGGATTGTGGCTTTCATAGTTTCTCCACCTTGTAAGTGTAAAATTCTTTCACTATAGCGGAAATGTCTATTTATATACTAATCTGTTCTTTTAGCATTCGTTTTTATATATTCCGATTATTCCTATTTTACTGCACTTACATATATCCCAACATGCAATATACCAGTATATCTGATGTTTCACGCATTTTTAAGGAACAATGTTTTGGAATTTTGTTTATTATATTTTTTGTTGGAGAAGGGTATTTTTCATATTCAATTGAGAGCTTGTTCCGTTATTCTCTGGCTTTGGATCAAATTTCACTTTCATTATACTACTAAATTAGCATGCTATTTACTTGAAAGACAAGAATATAGAGAAGAAATATTTTTTAAATTAGTTACGATTTTTGGTAATTTACAAAGAATATTACAATATGTAAAGTTTATCCTTGTTTTGTATTTGCTGTTTATATATTTTATGTCATTCTTTTAATGTAAACATTCTGAGAATTGCAATAACCAATAAACTTATCAACAGTATATAAAAATCTTAGAGACTTGTTTCATGCTCCAAGTTTTTGTGTACATGTGTTCACTTACACCATATCAATATGACCAGAGGGAGTATCATTAGGGTTCAGACATATGATAAAGTTGCAACTCTAGTTTATATACAATAAACCTGCAGATTACTTCACTTTACCTACCCAAAATCATATGTGAGGAAACAGGTAACATCAAAGTTGTTCCAAATTTCTATCACCATGAAAAATTCTGCCTTCATGAAAAATCTTGATTAATATCTTATAATTGTTACTTTTGTCACTATGAAAATAAAACTTCTAGGAAAAAATGAAACTTTTCCATGATACCTATATACAATATATGCAATACATACATACATGATATCTATATACAACATATGCTATATATACCTATAGACATCATAAAAGACAATAGTGACAATGGTGGCACTTATCTAGAAAGAACTCCAGCTTTTCAAAAGTATGAAAAAGCTAGAAAACTTTGTCACCATTAATTTCTTAGTGAAAAATTTTTATAACTGAATCTAACATTCCATATCAGTATATTCATTCCAAAATATGTATCTAACACTAACTTTACTATAGATTTCTCAGTCCTTTTTTATCTCAGGTCCACTCTGGACTAGCTTCTCTAGCTTTTTCCAGTAGCATTGCTTCATTTTTTGGTGTTTTCTAGTGTGAATATCACAAACACCATATGTCAAAAAATGTTAACTTACTACATTCTTTGCAAGGTATACGTGGTGGAGAATTCCAATGAACTTTACACCTTTCTTGTTGAAAACTCCTTCAATTATATAAGAACAATGATAATTTCTATTGATGTATGTATTGATTAGTATTCTTTGGAAATTAATTTTTCACAATTAATATACGATATACCTGCTCCAAATTTGATGTACCAATTTCTGAAAATTTGGAGCAAGATGAGGGTACTTACATGTTCAAAAATTTTGAGCCAGAGTTAGAAGACAATAGGTGGCTTCTACCACCAGGTGAAAAAGCTGAAAATGTAGCTGAACATCAATATAAAATTTGTAACAGTGGGAGATCAAGATAATTCCTTAGTACAATTCTGGACCATACTCACAGTGTGAAACCGTGATAATTCCTTAGTACAGATTCTGGATTATATTCACAAAGTGTACAGTGTAAAATCAAGATAATTCCTTAGTATAGATTCTGAACTATACTCACAGAGTATACAGGCCATTCATTACACAAATTCATTGATAAAGATGATCCACTTCATCCTTTTATCAATTTCAATTTATTTCAAGAAATATTAAGTAGTATTGAACCAAAATTTACATAAATAAGTTTATTATAATCTAATTGGAGCTTTCAGAGAAATATGTATTGAGATTTATAAAGGCTGGAATATTAAAACAATTTTTTATATTATATAAAGAGATTTCAATAACCTTTAGTTTTTGTGATTTTCTCATTGGATTCTTCTTACTTATGTGGATATTTTAGTAATTATTTCATCTATCTTTACACTATACATGTTTCCAAAATTGGTTTTGAATTTTTGAGGTATTTCGTTTTTTTTAAATTTATGCAGAATCTATTCTATATATACAGTTGAACCTGTATAAAAGCATACTGCATATAAGCATAGCATAACCTGCCTAAATGCATAAATTTTTGTAGCCAGAGTTGGGCCATATAGATTATAAGCATACGCATAACGTGCATATGCATAAAAATATTCTAGATTATATAGATGTATACAAGCATAATCACATGTATCGGTAATGTAAAATTTATTATCGCCTCATCGTTATCACATCATTTCGATCATCGATTATTTTTTTTTTTCATTTATCATTTATTCACTGGTTGAAAATTTATAAAACTTACACCTATCGGGTATCAGATAGGTGTAGTATCCGTGCCTAATATCGTACACATATCAGGTACCCAATAGGTAGTGTTCCGATCCTTAATCCTATAAATCCGGATGGATCCTATAATTCAGATGAATCCTATAATCCGAATTTGTTTATTTTAAAAGGATTTATCCGAAATAAAAACGGATTACGGATACGGATCATCTGGATTATAATTCAGGACAATATTTTTAGCGATACAAGTGAATTCTTTTCTGTAATAATTTTGTCGTTTATTTGTCACAGTCCTGTACTATGAAAATGATGACGGGGGTGATGATCTACTAATAAATCTGGGTGTGATAAATTAACGTCCGCTGCTACAATAAAAAAATCCTAAAAATAAGAATGGATCCTAAAAATAAAGATAAATCCTAAAAATAAAGATGGATTCTAAAAATAAGGATAAATCCTAAATATTTAAGGATAAAGATTTATAATTCGGATTTGATCAAGAAAATCCGGATCTAATTCGGATTGTATTTTGAAATAGGATCGGAACACTACCGATAGGTGTAAGAAAACATTTTTCACACTTATCGGATACCCGATATATGTAAAAAAACATTTTTCACACCTATCGAGTACCCGATATATGTACGATATTAGGCATGGATACTACACCTATCTGGTACCCTAGGTGTAGGTTTTATAAATTTTCGACCAGTGATTCATCCATTTCCATTCTTCATCACCTCGATTGTTTATTTATTTTTTTATTCTTTTTTTTTTATTCCTTTTTTTATTTTTTTTTTATTCCTTTTTTTATTCTTTTTTTTTATTCCTTTTTTTATTCTTTTTTTTTAT
>PQFF01000051.1:254727-291556 GCA_003547095.1 Diversispora epigaea | reverse complement strand
TTTTTTTTTATTCCTTTTTTTATTCTTTTTTTTTATAAATCATTCATCCATTCCATCATTATTTCGATCATTTTATTTTTTTTGTCCATTCATCATCTCGATCACTTTATTTTTTTTTTATCCAATCATTCATTCATCCATTTTTATCTCCTCAATCATTTATTTTTTTTATTATTTTTTTTATTCCTTTTTTTTTATATTTTTATTCTTTTTTTTAATTCTTTTTTATTCCCATTCTGTTCATCATCATTTTATTTTTTTCGTCCATTCATTATTATTACCATATCATCATCATCTCAATCACTTTATTTTTTTTCCATCTATTTATCATTCATTCATCCATTTCTATTTTTCATCATCATCTCGATCTTTTTTTTTTTATTCTATTCCATTCATCATCATCATTATTTTGATCATATTATTTTTTTCATTCATTCATCATCATTACATATCATATCATTTTATTTTTTTATTTTTTTATTTATTTATATAATTATTTATTCATTCATCCATCCATTCTGTTTGTCTGTTTATTCATCCATCCGTTTGTTCGTTTGCTTGCTCATTTGTTCATTCGTTCATTCGTTCATTCATTCATTCATTTATTCATTCAATCGTAAGTTTAGTTTCTTGTTTGTTTGTTCCATATGTAATACCAATTCTTATCATAATCATTATTTATCATCTTTATCATTTATTATCCTTTTTTTTAAACGGATTTCTGATTTCTGTCTTATATACTTACTGATCTTATGTCCTCTTCTAGGAATAAACTATACCTGCCGTCCAATCTCAAAATCCAAATGCTGAAATCCCAAATGCCAAAATCCCAAATCCCAAATTATAATTAGTATTTTTTGCCGAAATCCCAAATCCCAAATCCCAAATACTAGTAATTTGTGCATTTTGGTGTCCCAAATCCCAAATTATAATTAGTATTTTTTGCCGAAATCCCAAATCCCAAATCCCAAATACTAGTAATTTGTGCATTTTGGTGTCCCAAATCCCAAATTATTTGGGATTTGGGCAACACGTATAGAATAAACGACAGGCTGTTACTGAAGCTCAACGAATTGCTATATATAAAAAGAAACATGAAAACCCAGGAATGACAAAAACAGATATTCAAAAATGGATAGAGCAAGAATTTGGTTTTAAAGTAAATCAATCAACAATATCACGAATATTAAAGCACCAGCCAAGTTTCTTGAAGAAATAGATGTAAAGAAAATAAATATATCATATAATATTGTATGTACATATGTTATTAACAATTTATTAATAAATTCTATTTCATTTTCTTTAGTATGAAAATTTAAATCGAAAAAGAATTAAACCTGTGAAATATCCTTACTTAGATAATGCATTATATGAATGGTTTCTATTAAATCAAGAAAAAGTTCCAATCAGCGGTGATATGATTAAGGAAAAGGCTCAATTTTTTTTAACACAATTGTATTTAGATAAAACAATGTCTTTTTCTAATGGTTGGTTAGAAAGTTTTAAGAATTGCTACAAAATTAAATCCTATACCAAGCATGGAGAAAGTGGGTCTGCAGATTTAAATGGTATTGCTGAAGCCTTACCTTTCCTCCATCAGCTTCTTGATCAATATGAATGGAAAGACATTTACAATATGGATGAAACTGGATTATTCTACCATCTTCCTGCAGATAAATCCCTTGCAACTAAACAATTGGAAGGAACAAAAAAAAGCAAAGAAAGATTAACTATTACAGTCTGTACTAATGGTGATGGTTCTCATAAATTGCCATGTTGAATAATTGGAAAACATCAAAAACCAAGATGTTTTAAAGGAATAAATATAAAACTTTTAGATATTCAATACCGATGGAATTCAAAAGCTTGGATGACTGGAACAATGTTTGTTGAATATGTTAAATGGTTTGGTCAACAAATGCATGGGTGAAAGGTACTTCTTTTGATGGATAATTGTCCAGCACATGTAAAAGAAGGATACAATTTATGTAATACAAGAATTCATTTTCTTTCACCAAATACTACATCAAAAATACAACCCTGTGATGCAGGCATTATTAGAAATCTTAAAGTTTATTATAGAAAACTTTTTCATCAACAAATACTTCAAAATATTGAAGCAAATAAGATAGAACCTGAAAAAATTGATATATTACAAGCAATTCGTTTTATTATTTCTGCATGGAATAATGATGTAAGTGCTAAAACAATCTATCATTGTTTTCTTCACTGTGGAATTCGTACACAAACAGAAGATGATCCAGATGTTAATAATGATCTAATAGAAATTCCAGAGGATCTAAATGATCTTACAAATCAAATAAATGAACTTGGATATAGAAATCCAATGGATGTCCAAGAGCTTTTTAATCAATCAGATGAAAATGAAATTGCAGAAATTCTAACAGATGATGATATTATTGAAATGGTAAAAGAAAATATAAAAGAAAATAATGAAAGTGATGAATTAAATAATGAATTTAATGATGAATTTAATGATGATGATACTATTGAAAGACCAAAGATTACATATAATGAAGCAACTAATATATTAAATTCTTTAGAACTTTTTTTTCTTCAACAAGATGAAGATTGTAATCAAATTCTTAAATATATTGAAATTCAAAAAAGAAAAGTATTTTCTATTAAACAAAAAAATATAATACAATCATCAATTAATAAATATTTTAATACATTAGATTTAGATAATAATTTGAATAATAATTTGAATGAATTGAATAATTCTGATTATTTTGATGAATTAAATAATTTTATTAATTTGACTTCATTATTAATAAAAAAAATAATTTTTTACGTTAATTTTTTTTTGTGACATCATTAATTTACATAAGCATACCTGCATATAAGCATAGGATTTTGCCGGCCCGACACCATGCTTATATACAGGTTCAACTGTATACTGTATATGCACTATATATTTCTCTTGTCTTTTTTTTTTTTATTTTTTTGGTTGGAAATTATTATTATTTGAAGGAAAAAAGTGATTTTGTGTCAATGATGATAATTAAAATTATAGGGGAAAAAAGAATCTTATCTAATTTTTTTAACGGAGTCTCTTTATTCATAAATAAAAATTATATTGTAAAATAAAATAGTAATAAAAAAAATAATAATACAAATATTAGAATTATTTTTTAATTTTTATTTTTAATTTTTTTTTTAATTTTTCAAATATATAAAATATAAAATTATACATAAAATAAATCAAATCTAATTGGCATTTTTAACTTTCTTTTTTGTAATATTATCCCCCCCATCCGAAGTACAATCTAAAGCTGAAAATGATCGTTTTCTGGTACGATTTTGAATTTCTTCTTCCCAATCAATGCATTCTTGTGATTCTTTAGAATCAACATTATAACTTGAAGTAGTTGGCTTTAATAAATTAGGATCTATACATTTTAAATTTATTAATAATTATTTATTAAAATCATTTAATAAAATAACAATAAAATAATACCTTGAGATTTTCCCGATTTTATATCTTCTAATGAATTATGTAATCCATGAAGAGTATAAATATTTCGGCTAATATAACAAGATTGTGAATGGGATATATATGGATAAGATAGTTCTGGTTTCTGAGATTTGATTGCTTTTTCTTGATTTTCATCAGCAATCTTAAATTGTTGAAAAAGATTATCTTCTACTTTCATATTCAGCACTATCTCAAATAAATTCCATAATACATCATATAATTCTTGAGCAGTTGGTCGTTCAGAGGGATCATCATTCCAGCAACGATACATCAAATCTGAACANCTTATCTAATTTTTTTAACGGAGTCTCTTTATTCATAAATAAAAATTATATTGTAAAATAAAATAGTAATAAAAAAAATAATAATACAAATATTAGAATTATTTTTTAATTTTTATTTTTAATTTTTTTTTTAATTTTTCAAATATATAAAATATAAAATTATACATAAAATAAATCAAATCTAATTGGCATTTTTAACTTTCTTTTTTGTAATATTATCCCCCCCATCCGAAGTACAATCTAAAGCTGAAAATGATCGTTTTCTGGTACGATTTTGAATTTCTTCTTCCCAATCAATGCATTCTTGTGATTCTTTAGAATCAACATTATAACTTGAAGTAGTTGGCTTTAATAAATTAGGATCTATACATTTTAAATTTATTAATAATTATTTATTAAAATCATTTAATAAAATAACAATAAAATAATACCTTGAGATTTTCCCGATTTTATATCTTCTAATGAATTATGTAATCCATGAAGAGTATAAATATTTCGGCTAATATAACAAGATTGTGAATGGGATATATATGGATAAGATAGTTCTGGTTTCTGAGATTTGATTGCTTTTTCTTGATTTTCATCAGCAATCTTAAATTGTTGAAAAAGATTATCTTCTACTTTCATATTCAGCACTATCTCAAATAAATTCCATAATACATCATATAATTCTTGAGCAGTTGGTCGTTCAGAGGGATCATCATTCCAGCAACGATACATCAAATCTGAACAGAATTTTGGTATCAAATCCAACGTATTATCGGGAATTCTCGGTCTTACTCCATTACATATATCGATTATTAAACGAGTATCATGGGCTCGATCATAAAATGGTTGTTTTCCAGTTGCCATTTCGTACATAACTCCACCAAAACTGTAAATATCTCCTTTTTTTGTGAATGTATTTCCTCGTAATACTTCAGGTGGAATATATGGAATAGATCCATAAATTTTATTACTTTTGTTATTCGATTTTAAATTGAATCATTTTCTAAACTACATGAACCAAAATCTGCAATTGTAGTAAGATTTGAATTGATGAAATCCGAATAACTTTTTGTCAAAATATTTCCAGCATGTAGGTCACAGTGGACTAAGTCATTCTTATGTAAATTATCAAGGCCCCCTGCCGTATTATATAGTAAAAATAGTTTTATTTCCCACCGTAATTTCCAAAAATCGTTTTTTAAAAATTTATGTAAGCTGTTGTCATATAATTCCATAACGATGATAAAGTTTTGTGTAGAAGGATTTTTTGAAATTCCTAAACATATGGTAACGTAAAGTAAATCACTAACAGTTTGTATATTCTGAACCTAAAAAATGAATTAATTTAATTGCATAAAAATATATTATAAGCCATTTCAATGACAAAAAATAAAAGTTTCTAATAATTTATAAAAAAATACCTCTTTGATAAATATAGATATGTCATCTTTAGAATCATTTATTTCTTTCAGAGCAACTTTATCACCTACATTACAATAATCCCAATCTGATTCGTTTAAATCCCAATACCTTTTAACGCCATTTTTTAATATAGTAGAATGTACAGATCCATATCCACCACTTGCTATATATTCTATATCTCGAAAATTGTCATAAGGTATCCATTGTAGATTATATCCGTAATTTGTTTGACATTCTTGAATAATTTTATCAATTTCGACGTTCCCACTAGACCAAGTTTTAAACTCTTCAATGAAATGCTCTTTAGTACATAAATCACAATATCCATAGTTAATGATATTTTTTTTATTTCGATAACCAATATCACTGGTAGAATGACCAGCTGAACACTTTCTTTGTTTAGACGACATTCTCGATTCCATTTTTTAAATGAATTTTAACTTAAACTGATAGATGGAGAAAATGGGAACTTTAATTATTCTTGCAGTATTTTGGAAAAAAAATTGAGTGATGGAAAATAAATATTCGAATTTGAAAAATGGACGGAAATAAATAGATCATTGATCGAAAATTTGTAGAATTTTATCAGTTTTCTTATTTAAGGAAAAGAGTTTCATTGTTGAATAAAAATGTAAATCAATTTTCATCTGTTTGTTTGTGAAATGTAAATTGATTTTCCTTACTTCCATAAAAGTATCGTTTACTTGACACGCGAGTAAGTAACAAATAAATATGCAACTTATTTTACATACTGAGGCAACACGAAGGTAACCAATGTCACGGGGGATGAGAAAGGATGATATGTGTCACTATTTGGATGAATTATCCTTGTGCATCATCCTTCATCTTGGATGAGATTTTATTTTTCGCCTAACACAGGAACGTGTTTATGGATAATGGAAGATGAAGGTAAACAATAGAAAATTTATAAAAGAAGCTGCGGTTGGAGACAAGAACGAGAGATTCCTTTGGGCAAAACATTTTTTTTATTCAATTTTATACTTAAAATTATAGTAATTTCTTTATAATCCTAATAATAATTGAAATAGTTCCAAACTATTCTTTTATTTTTGTAAAAGACTTTTTTTTTTGATTTGTGATTAATAATAAAAATAATAAATAATTCCTTCGCAATAGTTAATTCTAATAATAAATGATCCTACAGTGATCTAATAATTCTAAAATTATTTCGTAATAAAATAAACTTTTGCATAGCAATAGGGATAAGATACGCCAAAGTAGTAATATAGCTCTATTGTTATATTTTTGTAACTAATCTTTATAAATACTTTTGCATAAACTACTTCTATTTCTTTGAAAAGCTACTCTAAAAAGGTCTATCAATTTTGGTAGTGTGCAAGCAGTAATAAAGGTACTTTTACTCCACTTGCTCATCGAACCTTCCGATATTACACGAAATTGCATTGATTAAGAGTGTTAGTAAGCAGGTTTAGATCGACTGATTGCCTGCTTCGTGAAATTGTGCACAAGAGAAGTGCGTTAGTTAAACATTGAATTGTCGTGAGATTATCTTGAGTTTATTGAGACTGATTTGCGTAACTTTTCATATTGTTCTGCGCAGACCGCGACAATACCCTTTCCTATATAAAGTAACTTCCATTACATTCGTGTGAAACTTTTACGAATAACTTTAGAGAAATCAAAATATGTTTATCCTCATGATTAAACGATTCCTTTTCTGAAATACATAAAGACTCAATTTCGAACCTCTTGATTAAACATTCACTACGTAAATTACTTCATTATTTATAAATAAAAAATAAATTATCATTATTTAATTTGTTCATCTTTCTTTTCATTCTCTCAAGTTTTGATACTACATTATGTGGTTTCTTTGTCTCTGTGTATCCCCAATTGTACCAGAAGAATCTAATGAATTAGAACCTATGTTTGCTCCTGAACCATATATATGTATATTCAGGGTTTTCAATAACATAATAAACTTGTTTGAATATTTAAATTTTTAAGATTATTGAAGATTATTCGAATGAAAATACATACTGTATATTTAATTATACCTTATTCAACTTTATTTCCTCCTAAGATGATTTCAAGTACCAACGTAATTATCTTTGGTAGTACCGATCCCATAGAAATAACAATTCGCAAGACTATATTGTCTCCCATTATTTCCACCTTCAGACTTTATATACTATTGAAATGCTTTCCCATCATCTTTCGTAGTTCCAATTCCAAGAAGATAACAGTAACCAAGTTTATTCTGTCCATCAGAATTTCTTTCTTCATTTGATTTCAAGTACCATTGAAATATTTTCTCTTCATCTTTTGTTTTTTTTATTTTTATAGTAATTTCCAAGTGATGTCTGTGCATCACTATTTTCTCCTTCAGCTGATTCCGCGTATCACTGAAATGCTTTCTTTTCATCTTTGGTAGTTCCATTCCCATTTTCATAACAATAACCAATATTTCTTCAGCTGATTTCATATACCACTGAAATGCTTTATTTTTATCTTTTGTAGTTCAAATACCATGTTTATAGCAATTTCCAAGGCTATTCTGCCTTTACTGTCCTCCCTTTAGTTGACTTCATGTACCATTAATTGCTTTCATTTCATCTTTTATGGTTCCAATACCATTACGATAACAATAACAATCTCCAAGATAATTCTGACCCACAAGATCTCCACCGAAATGCCTTCTTCTCATCCATTTATTTTTGTTAGCTGTATAAGAATTTAAGAATTTTATTAAAAGATTTAATAAATATTAATATAAATGTGGAAATAATTATATAGAGATTATAAGTAATCTAATTTTAATACTTGCACGGCGGTCTTATGAAAATTAATTTTAACGATTTTTCCGTTGTAATATTCTTTGTTATATAATAATTGGTTCATGCATTTACGCACAAAATGACGCTAAGACGTTGAGACGCTGACACGTGCCGGTGGCTCTTCTCATAAAAAAAATAATCATATTATGATAAGAAAATAATTTAATCTAATAAAATTTGATTACAAGTTGTTTTTAAACTCATTATCTGCTGGCCATTATTAGCTTAAATTATTATCATAGATAAATATATAATTTTTGTTCTCATTTAACTTTTATCTATTAAAGATAGAATTGTGCCAAATCATTGAGTAACGAATCAGCAATTAATAAATATAAATTAGTTAGATTTCTAAAAATTAAAATTAACTTTTCTAAGTAATCATCAGATTGTAGTTAAGATTATTTTATATCCTCTAACTCTTTAATGACTTTTTCATATTTTCTAGTAAATCTTGATTCATCTGCTGAAGTATTTTAATCGTTTCATCACTACTACAGTCAGTAAGTGCAATTTTATTCTTTCCTTTTTTTAAGCATAAATTATGGTACAAGTATTTTTAATAAAATTGGATTATGTATTGTATAAAGGAATAAAGAAAGGAGGTGAACGAAAAATAAATAAATGGAAAGGTAAAAGAATAAAAGTGTGTAAAATAATTATTTATATATTTAGAATAGGATAAATAGACTTTATTACACAATTATATTTCTTTTTTCTGAATAAAACAATATTAATTACATAATTATATTTCCATCATTTTATTTACGAATATAATTTAACATAGTTTCATAGCTTTAATGTTAATTACATATTTATATCATTTCTTTTTAACAAATATTAATTTAATTATATAAATTAAAAACATATAATTAATTCCATGGCTTTAACTGAATTCGCGGTATACCCTCGTGTTTGAAAATATCTTTATTTATTTTCACCCATATATTCCAATCGTATCTCTTTCTATGATAATTATTAGTTCTGTGGACTGAAACCTAATAATTTTAGATTCGTCCGATATATTGATTTAGGTGATTCGGTTACTGTTGTGGTGTCAATGTTGGTGATTTAAGAAGTTGTAACTGTATTTTAGAATTTTATTGAATTTATTACTGGCTATCTGATTGATTATTATTCCCAATTATTATAGTAAATGAGAAAATTATAACATTATATTGCCATCATCCATTATTCTTGAACAAAAAAAATTTGGGGCAGAAATCCACTTATCATCGTTAACGTGGCTGTGGCATATACTAGCAATGCCTTACCACCAAATTTTAATCAAAAATTTTTTCTTTTTATTAATAAATAAATTATTTGGGATCATAAATAAGTGTTATTTGTGATTCAAAAAAAAAGAAAAACTATCACGAAAAAAACATAAATAAATATTTTGAAAAAGAAAAAAAGATTAAATTTAAAACAATTAGCGAATTATCATTATAAATATTAATTATTGTATTATTCTTACAATAAAAAATAATAATGTAATCCACTAAATAAAATATTCCATCTTTATAATTTCGCCAAACAATTTTTATTAATGTCTTACTCTTATTTATACAATAGTTAAAATTTTAATTTTAATAGAATTCAAAAAATTTATTTGCTCTAGGTTATTTCTTCAAAGCTGCCAATTTAATTATTTCGATCCTTTTCCTTTATCTTTTTTCACCTCCAATTTTCCATTATAATAATAATTATCTCCCAGATTATACATTGCAGTTTCATTTCCTCCTTCTGCTTGTGTCATGTAAAAGTAATGCCTTGAATAATTTTTGTTAGATTTGTTGATTTATTTAGAATTGTTAGTTTATTTGTAAAATTAGATCGCGGGTTTATTTTTAATCATTGAATTTATTTTATTTATTTTTAGAATGTTATGTTACTATAAGCTTTTACACGACACGACTTGGCTCTATTATTTATATTTAATGTAGTATGAAAATAAATATTTTAAGGATAGCAACATTTTTTACATCAAAAAACATATATCTTGTGTAAAAATAATAGTATTAAAAATAGGAAAGAAAATAAATAAATTATTCTACAAACATCAGGAGCTACTACTATTAATTACTCGATGGAAAGAATGAGTTATGAAATAAATCTATTACAATAATTGAAAATTCTATATTAGGGACCCGGGCAGAGAATTCACATGAAATCATAGGATATAACCTATTCTCTTTTGCCAAAGTAGACAGGTTGTAACCTTATAATTATTTGGTTAAGACAGTGTTTTTGGGGGGATGGTTTACATATAAGAGGATTGGTTATTTATGCAAAATAGATGGAGGACTAGACGCAGAACTTTATTGGAAGAATAGTTTATGCAGACACAAGATTTTTTATATTTTAGATTCTACAGAAATTATTTTTCGGAGGATAACGAAATTTAAATACATCTATGGGAGGAAATAGGTAGACAGCTTAGAAAGATAGAAACTGAATTTAAAGGGAAAGAATTGCTTTGGGAACAGGTAAAAAATTTGGGAGAAAATTCCATTAGAAGTTTGCTTAAAATTAATTAATTGAATGTCGGAAAGAATGGATATTAAAAGCAAAAGGGAGGATTGCAAGTATTATATAATCGATTATCAAATATTATTTAAAAAAGGTTTATTTATAAGTGCTGAATCTTATTTATTTATTATTTTTTTAATAAATATTTTAGTTGATTAATGATTTACAAATTATCATAGTATAGATTTTACCCTATTGTTATTCCTTTTTCGGTGAAGTCACGGCACAAAATACCTTCACAGTATTGGTAAGTTCTTAAGTTCAATCACTTGCCAACAATACTCTTTTTTGGGAAGATTTTCGTGACCCGAAATGGAAAAAAAAAGGTCAAGAATTTATATACATGGTACATGATAATGACCATTTAGAAGAATAACCTCCACCCACCACCCAAAGAATAGCGGGTGTTTATTAATTTCTGAAATTTTTACAAATTATTATTTTTTTTTTACTATCGCTAATAGAAAATTAATTAATTGAATGTCGGAAAGAATGGATATTAAAAGCAAAAGGGAGGATTGCAAGTATTATATAATCGATTATCAAATATTATTTAAAAAAGGTTTATTTATAAGTGCTGAATCTTATTTATTTATTATTTTTTTAATAAATATTTTAGTTGATTAATGATTTACAAATTATCATAGTATAGATTTTACCCTATTGTTATTCCTTTTTCGGTGAAGTCACGGCACAAAATACCTTCACAGTATTGGTAAGTTCTTAAGTTCAATCACTTGCCAACAATACTCTTTTTTGGGAAGATTTTCGTGACCCGAAATGGAAAAAAAAAGGTCAAGAATTTATATACATGGTACATGATAATGACCATTTAGAAGAATAACCTCCACCCACCACCCAAAGAATAGCGGGTGTTTATTAATTTCTGAAATTTTTACAAATTATTATTTTTTTTTTACTATCGCTAATAGAAAATTAATTATTTTACTATTTTCTATAAGCGATAGTAAAAAAATAATTTTTTTTACTATTTAATAAATTTATTTTTATAAAAAAATTATTTCATTTATTTTTAGTGATTACCAAAAATCATTTTCGATAATCACTATAAAAATAAATTTATTAAAAATAGTAAAAAAAAATTATTTTTTTACAATCGCTTATATTATTTTATTTATTTATAGTGATTACCGAAAAATGATTTTCGATAATCATTATAAAAATAAATTAGTAAAAAAAAATTATTTTTTTACTATCGCTTACTATTTTTATTTTTATAGTGATTATCCAAGATAATTGCTAAAAATAAATTTTATTTTTTTTTTATTGCTTAAAAAAATTTAATTTTTAATTCCAATCTTATTCATGTGATGGATACTCAAAAAAAATAAATGGCTAGTTTATTTATTAAATTAATTCACTTTTTTAGCGATGAACTAGCGTCTAATACATCTGATAGTGGTTGTATATTTTATTCTTTTAGTTATATATGTTGTAACTCAGATCGATTCTGAGGTACCCCAGCTGTCACCTCAGTCAAGAATCGAACTGAGTCACAAAATATGTTTTACAAATATTTGCATTTCTTACATTATTTCTTTTACTCTGGGTAATATAAGATCCAAAAGGTGCAAATTCAGATTAAACTAATATTAAGAGATCAATCTAGAACAGAACATCTTCTGACATTAACATAACCAACTAAGATTTCTGCATATTTAAGCTGGAAAGGTAAGCAAATCATATATTAAATAATTAAAAAATAATGTAGAGATCTTATAATTTACATTTTGATTAAATAAAAGCAAATTTTATGAAATATTTATAAGTAATTAAAACGTACTGTAAAATTATTATATAATTTGGTTTTGTTTCAATATATACATTGATTTTGGATGATTTCAAACCAAATAAAACTGGCTTAGTTCAGTTTTGGATATTTATTATTCGATTTCAAACTGAATCCAAAAACTGGGCTTTAATGATATTTAAATAATGTGCTATTGAGTATCATCTTGTTGGAAAATGAAAGACTTGTATAACAGAAATCTGGTATTTTTTTATATTTGATTTTTTATTTGAAGATTCCGTTTTTCAAAAAAAAACATTTCCTATGATAGCATTCCTACACTAGCAATTTTTTGAATCTCCGATTTTGTATTGAGGTAGCACGAGGATACGAAAATCACGGGGGATGATAAAGGATAATAAGTGTCACTATTTGGATAAGCGTCATCAGGATGACTGTTTACTCATCCTAGCACAAAAACGTTTTTTTATGGATGACAGAGGATGACGGTAAACAAGAGGAAGGTTTATAAAAATAGCTGCGGTGTGAAAGAAAAACGAGAGATTCCTTTTGGGTGAAAAACATTTTTATTCATTTTTATAAAAAGATTCTAATAATATTCTACAATTTAATTGAATAATAATAATAATAAAAATAGTTTCGAAATATTCTTTTCCTTTTTATTTCATTTTTGTAATAAACCCTTTTTTTTTTGATTGATAATAAAAATAATAAATAATTCTTCGCAATAGTTAATTTCAGTGATAAATGAGTTCATAGTGACTCAATAATTCTAAAATTATATCCTGTAATAAAATGAACTCTTGCATAACAAAGGTGATAAGATACGCCAAAGCAGTAATATATTGCTTTTGTTATATTCGAGATTCAACTTTAAATATAATAAACTATTCTTTTATTTCTTGGCAAGTTACATCAAAAAGTCTACAATAGCTTGGTAGTGTGCAAGTGTTAGTAAAGATACTTTTACTCCACTTACTTATCGTACCTTCAGATTTTACACGAGATTGTACTGTTTGAGAGTGTTAGTAAGCAGGTTTAGATCGACTGATTGCCTGGTCTTACTGTGTTTCGTGATATTGCGCACCAGAGAAAGTGTGCCAGAGATAAATTGAATTATCGTGTGATCATCTTAGGTTTATTGAGACTGGTTTGCGTAACTTTCCATATTGTTCTGCGCAGACCGCGACAGTATTTAAGATTATCATAGTTTTTTACGATAGTCGTTGCACATGAGATTGACATACGCAAAGTTTCTTGTGATTAGCGAGGCATATGATTATGCTTATCAAGAAATGGTTTTACTATCTCTTGCTAAGAATTTATGGTGTTTTGGCAACGAAACAAATGTATATTTTCTTAGTGAGTGATGGGATTGCGGTTTCTGGTGAGAAGATTCAAGGAATTATTGTTAGTCTTTCTTATTAAGGAATGATTTTACTGTTCGCTTAGAAAGTGGGAAGTCTTTACTTAGACAAGTGAAGATTTCCCCCTTTCTTGGTTGGACGGGATTATGGTTTCTTAATGAGCAAAAGGTCAATGCCCTGGCACACTTCTGATGTATGGTTGGCTGTACACTATTTTCTATACATTGGAGCCAGAACACCTAGATTGTTGGCTGGGGGTTTTTTTTTCTATTTTAAAGCGGGAATGGGGAGTGGGAATTAGGACTTTACTATTATTATTTATTAATTTATTAGTAATAAATAATATATTATAATCTATAATCCATCAAATTAATTCCAATGAGATCGTCAGTCACTAAATATAAATGAAAAGAAGAGAGTAGATAATTTTAATGACTCTAATGAACATCAGTTACCTATCCTTTTTTTCTCTCATGGATTTATTAATTCAATCCTTGTAATCCGTATAGTTCATATTATTTATATAGTCCACTTAGTCCGTGTAATTCCCTACTGAGATATACATCTGAACATAAAATTACTAATAAAAGAACACATGGTCTAAAGGAACTTAAAATCTTTTTGATACTTGACTATATCGGCATACTGTAATTTTACCAAGCCATTCAAGGAAAGTGTAGTTAAAAATTCATCAATAACGGAGAAATTATCTTTTTGATATAAAAAAGTTAATTTTATCTGATTAAGGCAATATTGTCTAAAGGACTCTGAAAGATTTTTTCAATTCTAATTTTATCTGCTTAATTACAACAGGTCATTCAAAAAAAAAAAGTGATGGATGCCATCAATAAAGTGTAAATTTTTTTTTTTTTGAAATGAATCGTGTAAAATGTTTGGAGTAATATAATATTTGTATACTGACACAAGTGTGGTTGCAAAAGTTGCGATAACTGACGAAATAGTTGATGGTTATTATCCTTTAGTTCAACGAGTCGTATTTTTGTGACGTACTTTAAGAAGTTCTTGCTAGATACTTGGGTTGATACGTATTGTGAAAACCACTTGTGAAATATAATTAAAAAATTGATAACATTTATCAACTTCAAAGAACCTGAACAATTACCAACAATTATCATCTAAACCAAATAATAAAAGAAATCCTAATTCCCAATAAAAAAAATAGAATTTATCATTATAAGTTACATTACAAACATTATTTATAACATTTATCGTTCAATAGAATTGCGTGAGATATATAAGAATAATATTGCATAGTTACAAATTCTCTCTAGAAGTTCAAAAGAATAATAAATGCGTTTTTATTTAATGAAATAAATAATATAAATGAAAGTAAAAATACATATTTGAAACATTGATATTAAATAAATATTTCGATAACAATTCCGAAATAAATTGAACGAGAACACAATCCGGAAGGTAATTCTTAATTAATTAGCCTTTAATAATTTATGACAATAAATTATTTCACAATACTGATATAATAAATTTTTCTACATTCTAATCATTAGATCCTGAGAAAGATAGATGATGAGTAAGTTATAGTCAAGCAATCGGTTATATTTGAATAATTTTATATTATTTATTTTTCTTATTTAATTTTACCAATTACTATTAAATGCATATTTATATTTAATATTTCTGAATTATAATTTTATTGGCTTGGATTTTTAGTTTGCTGCCTGACTCTTGAATTCTTGTTGTTATTTAAAAATTTGTTTTTACTTATTTGCAACAATGTTATATATCACTAAGAAGCTGAAGCATCGATTCTAAATTTTTTATTTCTTATTATATATTAAACTTTTAAATATATTATTTTATTTTTTTTCAAGCTTGAATTTGAAGACTTGGGAAGGTGAATCTTAATTTATATGTATTTTTTATCTTTTTTTTTTTATTACGTTTAATCTTACTTTTCTTCTTTGTGATTTGAGTATTGAGTAATTTTTTATGTTACTTACCTCTGTGATCCTGAGTTCGCGACTATGCAAGGTAAGATTTTTATATTTTATTATTTTTATTTTTATAAGCAAAATTATTTCATAACATAACAAGAAAATACAATAATATAATAAGATACCGTGGGCAGAAAAAAATGTGCTACTTATTATAAATAAATAAAATAGATGACACACTTGATTAAATAATACTTGTTATTCATGCAAATTTTAAATTGTAAAAAAAATTAATTTACCAACAAAATTCCAAATTACATTATTATTATTTAATGGAAAATTTTACTTAAAAAATTATATTGCTTCAATGTTATTATAAGTTTTTGTATACAAAAATATTAATATTTAAAAATAAATAATTTCTATAAAAGAAAGATTTGATTACCTAAGAAATATTTTAATTAATTTTTAACTATAGGAACAAAAAACCGAGAAGTTTGAAAAGGAACAGGTAATCCTTTTAACTGGAAAATTTGTAGCTAACAGTGGATAGTATTCAGTAAGTGTTTTAAACAAATCTCAACAATGAAATTAATTAAGAAATGAATACAAAAAAGGAGAGAGGAAAATGTTAATTAATGTGTGTACTCTTTATTTTAAGGTAAGCACTACTTCCATTCAGGTTATATTAGATTTAGATTTTGATACCATGCCAGCTGTAAACCTTAGTTAATATGATTACAATTCCATTTGCTTTTAAATTTTGTTCATTGTAGGTGATTGTCACCATCACCACTAGGCAAAATTTCATAATTCCTTGATCAACCATAACCTTAACTTTGCCCACTGATAACAATCACCTGCGGTGATATTTAGCAATTCTCTTTTTTTATTTACTTAAATTTAATTAATTGCAACAATTAAATTTTTAATCAAATCAATTTCATTATACTTATTCTGTATTACAAATATTACATTCAATAGAATTTTGGTGTGCTGGTGAATCTGAAAATACTTTTATATTGGCTAGCTATCTATTATAATTTTTAAACAAAAAAAATTTTACCTCAACAAATAGAGGTTGATTAAATTTTATTTTGTTCTTTTTTCTTTGTCATAATTAATTCGTGATTCGCGATAAATGGAAAGAGATCTACATATAGGAACCATAATCTCATTCCGGAATAAGAATATCACAAGAACTATCTTATAAAAGTCCCTTTCTCCATTAATGTCATAAGAAGCAATGGTTCCGATTTAAAAATATTTTTAATTTCAAGAGACAGCATCAATAAAATAAAGAGATATGCCATTTTTTTTAACAATAAAAAAATAAATTTTTATATATAAATTAGGAAAAGTTGCCCCAAAATCCATTATGTAAATCCTTTCCGTTTCCGGCGAATCACGAATTAACATAATAAGTGTAAGAATTACTATTATTAAAAAANGCAAAATTTCATAATTCCTTGATCAACCATAACCTTAACTTTGCCCACTGATAACAATCACCTGCGGTGATATTTAGCAATTCTCTTTTTTTATTTACTTAAATTTAATTAATTGCAACAATTAAATTTTTAATCAAATCAATTTCATTATACTTATTCTGTATTACAAATATTACATTCAATAGAATTTTGGTGTGCTGGTGAATCTGAAAATACTTTTATATTGGCTAGCTATCTATTATAATTTTTAAACAAAAAAAATTTTACCTCAACAAATAGAGGTTGATTAAATTTTATTTTGTTCTTTTTTCTTTGTCATAATTAATTCGTGATTCGCGATAAATGGAAAGAGATCTACATATAGGAACCATAATCTCATTCCGGAATAAGAATATCACAAGAACTATCTTATAAAAGTCCCTTTCTCCATTAATGTCATAAGAAGCAATGGTTCCGATTTAAAAATATTTTTAATTTCAAGAGACAGCATCAATAAAATAAAGAGATATGCCATTTTTTTTAACAATAAAAAAATAAATTTTTATATATAAATTAGGAAAAGTTGCCCCAAAATCCATTATGTAAATCCTTTCCGTTTCCGGCGAATCACGAATTAACATAATAAGTGTAAGAATTACTATTATTAAAAAAAAATAATAAATAATAAACATGAGAATCATTATCATAAATAATAAATAAAAAAAATCAAGAATTTTGTTTCTCTAGACAAAAAAATTTTACCTTAACAAATGGAAATTGATTAAATATTTTTTTTGTCAAAATTAAATTTTTTTTTTCCTTTGTCAAAAATCAACAGAATCGTGAGATAATAAGCATGAGAATCATTATTATTATTTATGAGATAATAAGCGCGAGAGTCATAAAAGAATCTAGAATTTTTTTATTTATCTATCTCTAAACAAAATGAAATTATATTAAATCTTAAGCTTAAAATAAACAAAAAAATGAGGCAGGAGGATTATTAAATAAAATTTATTTAAATAAATTAATTCGTGATCCATATACCAATCAGTGAAGATCGGCACTAAACAGGAATCTACAGTTTCCACTGAGAAACTTTTTTTCTTTAAATTTATCAAGGAGAAATTTTTAGTGAATATGAAAACTGAGGTTTTACTGCTATAATAAATTATATAAAGTTGCATGAATTTAGTGATCTCATCACAAAAATGGACTTTCAAAAAAATTTTATAAGTGATTTACAAAATTTCCCCCATTTTTGACTAATAAATTTTTTTTTTATTTCATTTTAAAAAAAATGCCTTATATCATTGTTAACTAAATGAATAAATATAAAGGAAATTTTTTCCTCCCGGAATTTAAATATTATCATTTTATTATAATTATTTTTTTTTGAAAATAAAAAAATGATTTTTGATAATAATTTAAAAAAAAAATAACAAATTTTGATTTTAAGCACAATTTGTTATATTGACCAATACAATATGGTGAATGTTGTTGGCATTTCTTTTTCAAAAAAAAACCAAAAATATAAATGTATTCATTTATATTACAAAATTTTATCCTCAAGAATCAAATGATGCTTTCTGGTTACAGAAGCCGATGTTGAAAACAATACAATTAAGATTGTAAAGGCAAATAGCAGATTTAAAAATTATAATACTTATTTATACTTACAAGTAAATATTTCCTAAATGCAACTTTATATATATACATGTATTTATAATATTTTTTTTACATTATCCTTTCTTTCAATCTCATTCTTACAATGGTGGTGATAGAACAAGAGAAGTAATAGTATTTTTTTTAATTTATTTTTATTAAATATATCTTGATGATATGTCTAATACTAACCATGCCTAAGATTGCAGCCATGTTATTATGCTAGCTTTCTTTATTATTTAATGTTACTTGTTCTCCTTCCTCCCTTTACTTTTGCTTTTAAAAAAAATAAAAAAAATATCGGTTTCAATTACTCAATGTTTAAGCAGTTGACTTTAATTTAATCAATTATTTTAATTGTGCATTAATAAATTATAAAACCAATCATATGCATAAATCTTAATTACTTTGACAGCATTACAGTAATACGGCATGTGCCGTAACCATGAAAATCGTCTAATACGATTTTGACAATGTATTACAATGATTTTTGCGAAATATAGTTGGTTTTATATATATTCACATAACCATAATTCAATTCTGTAACGTGAGACAAGCATATTAGTCCCGTACAAAAAAGACTTCTCTAATCAATCATTATCCACATTAAAGTCATCTCTCATTAATCATAATACTCACTTGTCAAGATGATGCTATATAAATTAGTAGTTCTTGGGGATCATGACTCTGGCAAGGTATAAAGAACATGATGTGTAATTTATTGTACCTCTATGAATAATATTTTATAATTCTTAAGGTCATTAATTTCCTTTATTTTGTATTTAGAAAGATCTTGTAGTTGAGGTTTTTATAGAATATTTTTCAGTATTTTTTTATTATTTTTTTTTTTACTTTCAAATATTAAATTTACAATTCATGTTTATTTTAGTTGTGTCTGAACCACTTTGTTGGTGAGTATAATAAACATATATAGAATTTTTTTACTAATTGAAACCTAATATTAACTCATTATTACATTTAAATTGAATTTATAATTGATAGAGGTGCGTGTGATAATTATCAAAAAACTATTAGATAACAATTATAACTTTATTAATTAATAACAACTAATTTAATAAAATTTGATGAAATTTTGATATAAAAAAATTTAATAAAATTTAATAATAATTTTGGGTCACCAATTATTTATTTTAAAATGAAATATTTATAGACGTATGATCCAACGATTGAAGATTCATATCGAAAGCAAGTAGTAATTGATGATGAACCTTGTGTGTTGGAAGTCTATACGTCCGTACAAGGTACTAGCAGAAAACTTAATAACTATTTCATGATACAATTTTAATGTATCATTCTTTAAATCGGTAACTTTGCTATTTCCGAGCATTTACCAATATTAAAGTATAAAATTAAAGTGTTTACAAGTTTTTTCTAGTTTCCTACTTTTGTACATGTATTTTTAGTTAATTTTATTATATATAGGTTCGGTAGAATACTATACACTTCCTGATTATTGGATCAGGTAAAATTTTATTAACAAATCTTAAATCTAGAAAACTATTATAGCATCCTATCANGAGGTGCGTGTGATAATTATCAAAAAACTATTAGATAACAATTATAACTTTATTAATTAATAACAACTAATTTAATAAAATTTGATGAAATTTTGATATAAAAAAATTTAATAAAATTTAATAATAATTTTGGGTCACCAATTATTTATTTTAAAATGAAATATTTATAGACGTATGATCCAACGATTGAAGATTCATATCGAAAGCAAGTAGTAATTGATGATGAACCTTGTGTGTTGGAAGTCTATACGTCCGTACAAGGTACTAGCAGAAAACTTAATAACTATTTCATGATACAATTTTAATGTATCATTCTTTAAATCGGTAACTTTGCTATTTCCGAGCATTTACCAATATTAAAGTATAAAATTAAAGTGTTTACAAGTTTTTTCTAGTTTCCTACTTTTGTACATGTATTTTTAGTTAATTTTATTATATATAGGTTCGGTAGAATACTATACACTTCCTGATTATTGGATCAGGTAAAATTTTATTAACAAATCTTAAATCTAGAAAACTATTATAGCATCCTATCAGGCAAATGACTTCATATGACCTCGATGACTTAAGTAATAAAGTCATTTGTCAAAGTCAAAATACATAAACTTCATTTTCAATATCTAACCAAAATTTAATCGGACATTTGTCCAGATTCCGTTATGATATTTAATATGACATTTAATGTACGAAATTTAATATGAAATTTAATATGAAATTTAATATGAAATTTAATATAATATAGGGATGGGGAAGGATTTCTCCTTGTCTATTCTATATCTTCGCGATCAACTTTCGAACGAGTAGAACGATTTTACGATCAAATCATACGTGTTAAGGATACTGAATCGGTTCCAATTATGCTTGTTGGTAACAAATGTGATAAAATTACCGGACGTGAAGTCTCTCGAGAAGAGGGGATGAATATGGCGAAAAAACTTAAATGTGAATTTGTCGAAAGTTCTGCGAAAACATGCGTAAATGTGGAAAGAGCGTTTTACACAGTGGTTAGGATGATACGGTCGAATAGAGAAGGTGGACGAGATATTAAAAAGTTGAAAAAAAGACAAAAATGTTCAATACTGTAATAATATACGATATTTTATTTTAAATTACTTTAAGCTACATGCATTATGAGAAAGTTAGATGTGAGGAAAGGCGCCAAAGCGTCTTTGTTTTATTATGTAGAGAGTATTTTTACCTAATTTTAGTTAATCAATAATTAAGAAAATTAAATTCTTTCTTCTATTTATTATTGCTTCAATCACTAGACACAAAAAAAATTTTTTGAGTACCTTTTTCAATCATTTTTCAAATTTCTACCCCCCTCGAACTTAAAATTTCATATGCAAATATTCCTTGGTAAAATAATTGGAGAAAAACGGAATTGCAATTATTATGTCAATCCACATACCTATATTTCTCAATGGACATTTTACCATTGAGAAGTAAAAATGTAGAAATGTCAAAATGTCCAGCTCTTTAAAATGGATGATGCTCTCCAAAGCCAGCCACCATTCTATATGTAAAGTCGCTTTTTTCATTAAAAAAAATGAACTTCGACTTATAAAAAGCGGATTCCAATAATCTTTTATCTCAGTAACCCAAGATTTAAGTCAAATCCTGAAGACAGAATAAATTAGTTATCAAAATGTTGGTTTAAATGTTATCATTATCATTAGTATGCATGAATTACTGTCGTATATAAAACTAACCATTGAGAGTCCAGAACAATAATCATTTTTTATTTTATTTTTTTTATATAAAACAAAAATTTCAAAATCTTCTTCACCTTCACATTCATTCATCTTGAATGAGAACCAAACCTGGTGTCACGACTGTGAAAAGTTCATTTGCAAAGTTGTACCTTGGCATTATAATGATAGCAAGGAAGAGGCTGGTGGTCAGCAGCCAGAATAACTGATGCTCCGGAAAGAGCGATGTTTTAGCTGTACTACATCTCTTCCGTATGTTGTGTACTTGATTCTCTTTACCTGGCACCGGGGATGGACACAATAAATTATTAAGAAAATGTGGACTTTATTATCAAGTTAAACGATTATTATAGGNAAGCCAGCCACCATTCTATATGTAAAGTCGCTTTTTTCATTAAAAAAAATGAACTTCGACTTATAAAAAGCGGATTCCAATAATCTTTTATCTCAGTAACCCAAGATTTAAGTCAAATCCTGAAGACAGAATAAATTAGTTATCAAAATGTTGGTTTAAATGTTATCATTATCATTAGTATGCATGAATTACTGTCGTATATAAAACTAACCATTGAGAGTCCAGAACAATAATCATTTTTTATTTTATTTTTTTTATATAAAACAAAAATTTCAAAATCTTCTTCACCTTCACATTCATTCATCTTGAATGAGAACCAAACCTGGTGTCACGACTGTGAAAAGTTCATTTGCAAAGTTGTACCTTGGCATTATAATGATAGCAAGGAAGAGGCTGGTGGTCAGCAGCCAGAATAACTGATGCTCCGGAAAGAGCGATGTTTTAGCTGTACTACATCTCTTCCGTATGTTGTGTACTTGATTCTCTTTACCTGGCACCGGGGATGGACACAATAAATTATTAAGAAAATGTGGACTTTATTATCAAGTTAAACGATTATTATAGGTACCCCTTTTATTACTGTTATTGTTATTGTTAATTACTATTTATATTTCTTTAATAATTTAGTCATCCGGATACAATAGAACGACAAATATATATGGAGGATGTTAATACGGAAATTGAATTTTATTTAACATGATTATATATAATAAAGAAGAGACAAGAATAAAAATCTGGCAGTGCCCCGATATCAAAAATATTAAAATTATTTGGGATCATAAATCAGTGCCATTTATTATTCAAAAGAGAAAAGCTATCCCGAAAAAATAAATATTTTGAAACAAGAAAAAAATTAAATTTAAAACAGTTAAAGAATTATCATTATGCGAGATAAATTTTAATTAATTGCTGTATTGTTATAAAAAATAATAATAAATAAAAATGAAATGAAACCTTCCATCTTTTATAATTTCTCAAACTAATATAATCTTAATGTTATTTTCATATTGTAATATTTTGTTTGCCATGAAATTCCAAAGTTTAAAGTACATAAAATGGTGTACAGCATTTATGTTCCAAGCAGGTCTTGTCACTAGAAAGCTTTATATATATTGTTATAATTTTATTTTATTGCCAAAAAAAATTTTTAAAAATTAAGTAATACTGATTAAATCAATTTAACGACATAAGTAGTTACAAAAACAAAATTAAAGACAACTTTTATTCTATTTATTTTTTATTTATTTCCATCCAAAAGATTATCTAAACACTTAACCAGATCGGTTGTATCATAACGTGCTTCTTTGGGCATCCCAACAAGTTTCAAAATGCCATCTACAACAACAAAAAAGCGGAATGGCCATGGAGAATATAAGTTTAGGAAATTATTATCCATTGTATCTACCAACACAGGAATTTCCAATTGGGTTGCCGTGACCATTTCACGAGCAGCGGTTAAGCGATCTTCTATTGTGAGATGTTCTTTCACAGATACAACATTACCAATGGGCCAAACATCACTAGCATGTGCTTCTCGAATTTGAATCATATAGAAATCTACGTTTGTTTGATATCGCTTAAATATATCGTTGAGCACATGAGATATGCATCGGAATAATGGACAGGTATATGAACCACCAAGAAGAACGAGAGGACGTCCTGGTTGACAAAGCGATCGCAAAGAAATTGGACTATCATAACCTATCTTGTCTTGAGAAGATTCTAGGAGAATTAATGGGCAATCGGGTGCTGACATTCCTTCTGTGAGATCCCCAAGTCGAGCAATGTTATTACGTACATACAATTGTGTCGTTCGAAATTCGGGATCGTCTAAAAAAGAAATTAAACTTAAAAAATAGATATTAAGATATAAATGAAAAACGTAATAGAAAATGAATTCGCTCGTTACCTGGATAAAGCTGTGGAGCACGTCGCAATATTTGAACAGCCTCATCCGAATAACCAAATTCTCTGACCAAATCATGCTGCATCTGGTCAGTGATATCCATCCAATCTTTGCCACATGTAGGATCGGTTCCAACCTTATAATATTGCTCTTGTATTTCAGGTGACAATCTTCGACGTTCCTCCTCACGTAACAGGGCTAATAATTCCTCTTTCGTAGTTGGGAGTTTTGGAGAGGTAACCACAGTGTTGGTGGAGATATCTTTAGCTTCCACGGGATTCAATAATTTATGAAAATAATGTTTCACATTATGAAACAAGTCGGAAACTGAGATACAACATCTGTAAAAGTAGGAAAATAAGAGACAGTATATGATGAATTCATCAGCAAGGCAAAAAATGACAGTCAACGCAGTTAGCATAATTAATAGAAATTGTTACTATAATGATTATTAACCTTGCATCTTTCCTTTCACTTTTACCACTATTGATACCAGCTTGAACTACATCTGAATTATTATATTCAAAAATTTGTTCAGATTGATTATCTTCAGAAGTTTGTTCGGTTTGACTATCTTCAGAAGTTAGTTCAGATTGGTTATCTTCAGAAGTTTCTTCAGATTGTGTGAGTGATGGTAATTCATTGAAATCTTGACGGCCACTGGTTTCTTGAAACATGCCGCCACGTAATCTAAGCACAAGATGGAGCGCAGATTCTTTTTGAATGTTATAATCGGATAAGGTGCGACCATCTTCCAACTGTTTTCCAGCAAAAATGAGACGTTGCTGGTCTGGGGGGATACCTTCTTTGTCTTGAATTCTAGTTTTAACTTGATCTATGGTATCGCTCGACTCTACCTCTAAGGTAATTGTTTTTCCAGTCAACGTTTTGATATAAATAATCATTTTTAAATTTCGAAGATTTTGCAAAAACAAGAGAAAATAAATCAAATCTGTCGAATCCGTCAAATCCGTTCAAATTTAAATAACTCTTTAGGAAAATAGTCACACGCCGGAGCTATTTTTAAAAAATCCGCCAACTGATTACGGAATAATTATGATATATTTTTTTTTGACGATCTGAGAATTTTTCCCGCATCTTTAATTTTATCGGGACGATGCTGTAATTTTTTATAATAAAAGAAATAAAAGTTTATAAAGGGAATATTGTGATTATTAAAAAGTGATTAATTTTATTTGTTTAAAAAAAACGGTTTTATAATGCAAAATACAGATAAATAACAATAAACATCGAATTATTCAATAGTTGAAATTTTAATTTTTAATAAATTCAAAAATTCATTTGCTCTAGGCTGTTTCTTCAAAGCTGCCAATTTAATTAATTCGATTCCTTTTCCTTGCCACTAATTTTTCATTATAATAAACATGTTCAAGATTATACATATATATTAGTTTCATTTCCTCCATCTGTTGCTTGTGTCATATATTGTAATATACATAATCTCATTATTTTCAGAATTATCAATAATAATCTCGAGTAATCTGAATGCATAACGAAGTCGTGCATCATAAATACATTTATCTGCTGCCATTTTAAAGCTTATTTTTGATTTTATTTACGTGATATCAGGTGTAATGATAATAACCTTTCCAATATTTCGCTAAATTGAATCCTAAATCAGCATGTTCATTAAAAAATTCCCAAGCTTCCTTATATTCCTTCTTTTTATGTGCTTTAATCCCATCCTCAAATGAATTTTATGATATTAAATTTTTCCACATTGGGTTAGATAGATTGTATTCTCGATTAATTATCGACAGGACTAATAGAAATACTATTACTACTATTGGATCTTAGATGGCTTGATCGATTTAGGTCAGAATATGAAATATCATTATTGGAGCTTTGTCTTAGAATAAGTCGTAGAGAACTCCCTAAAATTAACTGTTTTTCGCATAAAATTTTGAAATAACTCACTTGAATATCGTTGGACATAACAACGCCAAATGATTAATTAATTAATTAATATATATATATATAAATAAATGAATTATTTATTTTTAATCATTGAATTTATTTATTTATTTTTAGCATATTATGTTATTATAGACTTTTTACACGACTTGGCTTTATTATTTATATTTAATGTTGTATGAAAGTAAATATTTTAAGGATAATAATATTTTTTAGATCAAACATATCTTGTTGTGTACCAACAACTCTCTCCGGTGATCATTAAAACCATAAATTTGCAATAAACAAAAAATTTTTTCAGAAGTTCGACATTAAATAAAAAGGTTGAAACTTATAATAAAAGACCAAAGCTTAGGTATTTAGTACCACCTGGTTTGAGGTAAGGGACTCTGCCAGACGAGACTGGATGGATAACCTAATATACTGCATCAGGAAATTTTTTATGTCGGAGGTTATTGTAATAATTTCGTTTTCAAAGGTTATTGAAGGTTATCGAACCAATAACCTTCGCAAATATTACGTTTATTATGATAAAGTGAAGGTTATTGAAGGTTATCGATATCAATAACCTCCAGAGTATTACGTTTTATTAATAAAAATGAAGGTTTTCGGTATCAATAACTTTCGTAAATATTACATTTATGTTGGAGGTATTCGAAGGTTATCGGAATGAAGAACTTCAAAGGCTTACATTTAAAAAAATTTACTGATGTGCTAACNTTATTTATATTTAATGTTGTATGAAAGTAAATATTTTAAGGATAATAATATTTTTTAGATCAAACATATCTTGTTGTGTACCAACAACTCTCTCCGGTGATCATTAAAACCATAAATTTGCAATAAACAAAAAATTTTTTCAGAAGTTCGACATTAAATAAAAAGGTTGAAACTTATAATAAAAGACCAAAGCTTAGGTATTTAGTACCACCTGGTTTGAGGTAAGGGACTCTGCCAGACGAGACTGGATGGATAACCTAATATACTGCATCAGGAAATTTTTTATGTCGGAGGTTATTGTAATAATTTCGTTTTCAAAGGTTATTGAAGGTTATCGAACCAATAACCTTCGCAAATATTACGTTTATTATGATAAAGTGAAGGTTATTGAAGGTTATCGATATCAATAACCTCCAGAGTATTACGTTTTATTAATAAAAATGAAGGTTTTCGGTATCAATAACTTTCGTAAATATTACATTTATGTTGGAGGTATTCGAAGGTTATCGGAATGAAGAACTTCAAAGGCTTACATTTAAAAAAATTTACTGATGTGCTAACATTGGTCAAATGAAAAAAAATAGGACGGTTTTATCATGAATAGGATTCCGATTGATGACTAAATTTGCTAAGATTTATTAAGTATAGGCAGTCGATTTTTTCCGATTTATAAATAGGAATTTCTGATTTATGAATTTTCACAAATAGGATTTCTGATTTATGCATATTTCCGCCATCAATAGGATTCCGATTTTTGTTCATTCGACTGGTGTAAATATCTTTGTGGAGATCTTTTATTGAGGGAAAAATATTTTTGGACGTTAACGGACTAGTCCTCAGGTAGCCTGCCCACGACGGCCAAAAGGTGAAGAGGAGTCCAGTAACGAACGGTGTCGCGGGTGTACTTTCCTACATCCCACTTACGGTTCTTTTAAGGAGTTTATAGTCTTTCCCGTTAGGTACAAGACTTTCAGTTTGGTTAATACTTTATTTTAGAAGGCACCAGTTAGTTTTTAGTTAGAACTAACAAACTAATTATTCTTCCAAGTCATTATAACTTCGTTACTTCCATTAATAACTTCATTATTAATAATTACTTTTATTAATAACTTTATTTATTAATAACTTCCTTTAATAATAAATCCTTTTATTATTAATCTTAGAACTTCCTTTATTACGAACTTCCTTTATATATAACTTCCTTATAATTCATACTTTAGATACTTCCATCTTTTATTAAAGATATCATCTTTAATTTATTAGTACTTCCTTTATTAAATAACTTCAATAATAAACATTATATCAAATAAATNTAAGTTCCCTTTTTATAAGCAAATACATTACTGTGCCATTACTGTGCACTATTACTATTGGTTAATATATTTATCATATAACTTACTAAATATAGAATATATGTTATACTAATAATTAATATTAATAAATACTATGTAATAATAATTACTACTAAGTAATACTAATTAATGATAATTAATAATAATTATATAATATTTGTGTAACTATGTCACGTGAACATGTGACTTGTGTTACTTACATTTTGTGTAACTAAACTATTTGACTTCCTATTTACATGTTAATAAATGTTATTAATTATTACTAATTGTTATTAATAAAATTACTATCTTGATATTTATATTTCAATTTGTTAAATAATTATTTCTAATAAAATATAGGGTTAAATAATATAATAATTATATGTTTTTGGTTACGGTAATTCTATCCGGTAACAGTTTCCCCCTCACTTAATCAAAATGTCCTCATTTTGACTTATGAGTTTTCTCCTTATTGGATATTTCTTCCTTCAATAATTACTTCCACGTAGTTTAAGTCTTCGAGTTCTATTCTTTCTTTCCTGGTTAATCCAATTCTTAGAGCTTTATATCTTAATGCTCTTTCTCGTCTCTTTTCTTTCCAATTAAGGTGTTGTCTTCTTCGAGTGTTCAATCCGTTTGGTGGATATTCCATTATAACTGTTTCCTTTTTATTCAGCTTTTCCTTGTTAATTATTTTATTTATGTCCATTCCTTTTTACTTAGATCTTAATTCAGGGTTTATATAATTATATCGTTTTTCTAATAAGTTATTGTATTTGTTATTATATATTCAAAATGTATTAGATCTTTAATGATTGTTTAAACTGATTTTAAAGATGTAACTTCCTTTACTGAGTTGTGAATGGTCCTTTCTATTTTACTTCCAGTTTACTTGACCTTTGTTTTCTATTCTTGATTATTATTTTATTCCCTTTTAAGTTTGACTCTTCTTTTTTATTTTTCTTCTGTGTCTTCCTTATAATTTTTCTTGTAAAGTCTTGATAAATTCTTTTACCTTTTAGTTTTTATGATAACTTTTCTTTCCAAATCGTAGGTTCTTTGTATCTTCCAAATTTATTTCCTTATCTTCCTGTTTTTCTTTGTTTTCTTATCGTTCTCATCACTATCGCTTTCATGTTTCCCAAATAAGACTTTGATTAATTCTCTGGTTACTTCCTCATCTGACTCATCGTTATTATCATTTTCTTCTGTATTGATATAATTGGTATAAGTTATTTGTCTTGGTTTAGATCTTCTTTGATTATTACTGTTTTTATTATTGTAACTTCCTTGATTATATCTTTCAAAATTATAGTTATTATTATTATTGTTATAAAAATTATTAGGGATATTTTGTGTTGACTGAATCGGTAATCTACAATCTTTTTTCGTATGTCTTTCTTTTCCACAATTGAAACATGTTACATTTCTTGATCCTTTATTTTGTGAGTAGTAATTTCTTCCATTATTATTCATTTGTGCCATTTGAATTTTTAATTGAGCCATCTTCTCGGTTAGTTCTTCCATTTCATCCTTTGGTTCAACTTTCTTTTCCTTTTTCTTTAAATTTTCCTTAATTTGTTTCTTCCTTAATTTTCTTTTTATTTCATCATCACTTTCGGATTCAGATTCAGATTCATAATAATATCTTTCTCTCTTTTTCTTTTTAGGTTCAATTCTATTGGTAATATCTCTTGCTTCTTCATGTCTTTCAATAAGTTCTACTATATCTTTCACAGTTTCCTTTTCATGTGTTAAAGCTAGTGAGGCTAATTCTGGAGTCAATCCTCTTAAAAATAATTCTACTTTTCTATCTTCCGGTATCTCACCTATTTTGTTACAATTTTTCGTGAATATATTAGCAAAGCTTCGTATAGGTTCATCCTTCCTTATCTTTAATCTTTCTAATTCGTTTAAAATTTTATTCTTCCATTTTCTATTATAAAATCTTTCCATAAAGTTTTTCTTCATATCTTCCCATGTTGTTGTCCCTTCTAATGCTTCGATCCACCACTCTTCTGCGTCTCCTTTTAGGTATACTTCCATATAATTTCTTTTAGTTTCACCGGTCTTCCATTGGTTCGCTCTTGTGGCTTTTTCATATTCTTGTATCCATTCTAATGGGTCTTGAGTTCCATCTCCATAGAAAGTTGAAGGTTTAATCAATATCGGAGCTGTCATTATTCTTTTCCTATTATCTTTTTCTATTTCGCTTTCTGTATCTTGTTCACTCTCTTCTTCTGCTTCGTGTTCTTGTTGTTCCTCTTCTTCGTGATAATCTTCTTGGTACTCCAGTTCGTCTTCTTCTTTGATATTTTCTAGTTTTGGATTGTTACTGTTCCTTCGAGACCTTTTGTTTTCTTTTATCTTTTCAAGTCTTTGGAGTCTTTCTTTTTCCAATTCTTGTAACTTTACTTCGATTTCTTTTATATCTAGTTCGATAGATTGATTAACTTCTTTTGGTGTATGTTCTTCAGGAGATTCTTCCTTTGATGATATACCAGGTGTACTTACAATAGAAAATGGTAACCTTGACTGAGTTCTTAGGTTTTGGTGTATTAAGTTTACTTCTTCCCAAAGTTCTCTAAGGTTAAGACTTGGAGGTCTTGATTCTCTTTTGATAGGTCTATACCGTCGTGGTCTTCTTGAGTTTTCCAGGTTTATTTCTTCCTTCAAATATTTTATTCGGTTCTACTTTTTCACTAAAGTCTTTATCCATCCTTTTTATAACATTTTCAATATTGATCTTCATCAATCTTATACTTTTACTTTTCTTATTCATCGCATCCTTCCATCAAAGGTACTTCTTATCGGAATATTTATAGAGGATGAAGCCTCTTTCAATAAGTGTTTTTCCCTTTTTATCTTTTCCTATTTATCACATCTTTGTACTGAAGATACTTCTTATTGGAATATTTATAGAGGATAGAGCCTCTTACAATAAGTTTCTCCTTTTGGGTGAATTTTCATTACACAGGTCTTATTGTCATTGCCTTAATACTTTTCTTTAGGCCTTATTGTCATTGCCTACAAGATTTATGAATTGATGCTCCATTAGGTCTTATTGGTATTGCCTATAAGTCTTACAAAATTCTACCTTACGGGATTTACAACTTTTGCCTTCCAGGTCTTATTGATATTGCCTCCTAGGTCTTACGAAGTTTACCTAAATATAACATATTCCTTTCAGGACTTAATTTCTGCCTTACTCATGAACATTTATATTTAACATGCATGCATTTCACAGGTCTTATTGCCATTGCCTAAGAGTTTGAATGATACGAGGGTGATCAATCCTTAACATTCTTCACTCTAAAATTTAATGAAAATTCCTTCCTCCCAAATACATAACTTCCTTCATCCTTTTACAACTCGATTGTAAAAATTAACTTTCTTTCTTACTGCGGATTCTTCCAAAATTTTGACAATAGTTTTCCCCTATTGTTTACAGTTTACTTCTTTAAATTATCCTTTAGAGTCTTCCTAAGAATACTTCCTTAGAATACTTCCTTTCCAATTTAATTTTTTATTTCAATTTTCTTTTCACTAGAATACTTCCTATAAAAATTTCATTCCTTTCCAAACTATTTCAATTTAATTTCCTTTCCGCTATTCCTTTCCAAATTCACTTTTCCTTTCCGCTAGAAGGCACCAAACTGTCGCGGGTGTACTTTCCTACATCCCACTTACGGTTCTTTTAAGGAGTTTATAGTCCTTCCCGTTAGGTACAAGACTTTCAGTTTGGTTAATACTTTATTTTAGAAGGCACCAGTTAGTTTTTAGTTAGAACTAACAAACTAATTATTCTTCCAAGTCATTATAACTTCGTTACTTCCATTAATAACTTCATTATTAATAATTACTTTTATTAATAACTTTATTTATTAATAACTTCCTTTAATAATAAATCCTTTTATTATTAATCTTAGAACTTCCTTTATTACGAACTTCCTTTATAGATAACTTCCTTATAATTCATACTTTAGATACTTCCATCTTTTATTAAAGATATCATCTTTAATTTATTAGTACTTCCTTTATTAAATAACTTCAATAATAAACATTATATCAAATAAATACGATAATAAATCTCTTTAATTATTTTTATTTAATATTTATTAATATTTTATTTAATGATTACTTCCTAATAATACAATTATATTTTTATAATTATAGTATTAACTTCCTTTGAACTTAGAACTTTTTCAAGTTAAAAGCTGAGGGAACCAAGTCGAATAAGTTCCCTTTTTATAAGCAAATACATTACTGTGCCATTACTGTGCACTATTACTATTGGTTAATATATTTATCATATAACTTACTAAATATAGAATATATGTTATACTAATAATTAATATTAATAAATACTATGTAATAATAATTACTACTAAGTAATACTAATTAATGATAATTAATAATAATTATATAATATTTGTGTAACTATGTCACGTGAACATGTGACTTGTGTTACTTACATTTTGTGTAACTAAACTATTTGACTTCCTATTTACATGTTAATAAATGTTATTAATTATTACTAATTGTTATTAATAAAATTACTATCTTGATATTTATATTTCAATTTGTTAAATAATTATTTCTAATAAAATATAGGGTTAAATAATATAATAATTATATGTTTTTGGTTACGGTAATTCTATCCGGTAACAACGGTCAGAAGTCTGAAATCTCTATTAAAGAAGTTTTTACAAAAACCTCGACAGGAAAATTTTTCAAATAACGGTTGAATACTTTCCTTAATTATTGCGGCCAAAACAAAATAATGGGAAAAATTACAAAAATCAGTTGGACCCTGATTTTTGTCACGTGGATCCGATTTCGTCCAAATAAAAAATTTTAGGGAGGCATGCATGATCACTTGTCCGTATTTGAATTAAACAGGCATTTTTTCCTGCAGTGTCTAAATAACATGTGTCAGACTATTAATTTTTCTATAAATAGGTGGAATACAGGGCATGTATGATCACTTACCCATATTAGGTAGACTTTTATGAGATCTAACATCAGGAAATTTTTTATAACGAAAACCTTCGAAGTTTAACGTTAACGTTGATTATCACTACGTTATCCTTCGGAGGTTTTCGGTAACCTTCGAAGGTTATCGATTTTGATATTTTTATATGGCGAAATCTTACGAATATTATCGTTTTTGTAGTTATCTTGTATCGGAGGTTCTTGATAACCTCCGCTTATGTTAGATATTCATAATATATCGTTTCGTTAAACTTCGATGGTCATCACCTATATTTAATTTTCGTAAATCTCGGCACATTTATTTTTGTTGTATTCCGCATACGTTTATAATGCAGCAATTTTAATTGACATTGTATTGTTAACAATATCCTTCGAAGTTTATCGCAGCAATTTTAATCGACATTGCACCGTTAGCAATATCCTTCGAAGTTTATCGCATCAATTTTAATTGGCATTGCACTGTTAATAATATCCTTCGAAGTTTATCACAGCAATCGACCTTTCATATTATCATTAGTAATACCTGTCGTAATTCAAAAAAAGTGTCGCAATTATATGGCGCAATTCATTTTTCCTTATGGCGTAATTAGTTGTAACTGGTTGCAACTCTTGCAAATAATTACGACAGGTATCACTAATTATCATTATGATTTTATAAAATTTCAATCTCATATGAATATTATAAATATACCGTAAATATTCGCGACCACATTCGCAATGAAATTTCCAAATAAGTATTATCGTGTAATTTTCCGGTTCTAATATTTTTAACGTTTTTGAAAGATCGTGTAAGTTAGCAATATCCTTCGAAGTTTATCACAGCAATTGACATTTCATATTATCATTAGTGATACCTGTCGTAATTCAAAAAAAGTGTCGCAATTATATGGCGCAATTCATATTTCCTTATGGCGTAATTAGTTGCATCTGGTTGCAACTCTTGCAAATAATTACGACAGGTCTCACTAATTATCATTATGATTTTATAAAATTTCAATCTCATATGAATATTATACATATACCGTAAATATTCGCGACCACATTCGCAATGAAATTTCCAAATAAGTATTATCGTGTAATTTTCCGTTTCTAATATTTTTAATGTTTTTGATAGATCGTGTAATATTCTCAGCATATGTTGTGAAATTATTGAAATAAATACAATGTTATTATTTTGTTTGTACTGCATTATAAGTTTACGAAAACAAGTGAAAAGTTATTAATTACAGAATCCATATATTATCTCTTAAACCTTCAATTTTCACATACTACTATGTTTTAGCAGCCAAATTTGTCCGCTGGACGGTCCAAGAGATAAATAGGCAGAGATTCTTTAAGAATTTTATCTTTACTTTACTGTTCTAACTGACCTTTATACATTCTTTTCTTAAATACTTTGTGGGAAGAAAAATTGCAAATATCTTTTTGAGGTAAATGGAAACAAGATATGTATCAGTGGCTAATTTCAAGGAGGTCAAATCTTTACTAAAATTCATATCTTTATTTATCAATATAGGAGGATTTACCATTGATTTGTGTCTAGGAGGTATTTATTAATCATTTGATTCTTTTCGAAATTTTTTGGTAATGCTTAACTGATTAATTGTATTATTTTTCGAAAGGTTACAACTGGATTATTATTACAATTGAATTATTATAAATACAATATTTTTTCCATCACTTTTTTTTATAAAATTAAAATGTCCACTCCCGGTCGTAAAAATAAGAGAAAAGAAACCACTGGAAACCCAAATAAAAAAAAAATTCGAACCCAAGATACAGACCAAATTAATCGTGAGACTTCGGATGTAACCGAAGGTAATAATAATAATCTGTTCCTTTTTTTAAAAATATTTTCTAATATTTATTTATAGGAACACAAGAAGGAACCCAAGAAGAAACGCAACATGAAGGAATACTGGGGGGAAGCACTAGAAATTTAACACTTGATAAATTAATTATGCAAAATGCTGAATTAATAAAAACATGTAATACCTTGAATAATAAAATCGACAATTTAGAAAAAATAATTGTCGAATTCATTGAAAACAAAAAAGATGAAATTTCATCTGAATTTGTTACGGTAATTTTGATTGCGAAACCTTTCGTTTGATAATAAATTATAAAGGATTACTTATAATTTGTTTTATTATTAGAAATTAGTAAAGGAAATAGCAGATGAAACCTTTAATAAAGCCATCTATCCAACACAAGACGATTTTAAAAAAATCTCGGAATCCGTCGCAAAAAAAATTATAGAGAAATATTTAATACGTATTCTTTAAAAAAATGGAATACATTTTACGTCGGTCGAATAATGGCGAATGTAATTATTTTTACCTTGTTGCTAAAATATTATTTTTCAAAATATTTTAGATAATTGCATATAATATTAAATTTTTAGTTATTGAAAAAGCATCACCAACTACGAGGAACTGCTGCCTCCACTTATCGAAAAGCCCTATTTAGTATTTTTGGAGAAAAAGAACTACCCTATATACAGAGTACCGATGATCATAATGTGATCGCAACATGGAAAGCATCTCCGCAGGTCCGCAAAATTTACGGAAACCTTTTTGAAAAAATACCCAACTCCGAAACTACATATATTGATCGTGTATTAGAAAAAACCTGTAATGCTGATACGCCGATCCATCAGAAAGCTTTCGCTATTGTTACATGCGAAAACTTTCTAAATCCCAAGTTGCCAAATATAATTAGTAAAGAAAAAATAATAAAACCATTGTTACTTATTTTTGAGGTAAATTCTATATATATATATAGTTACATAAAAAATTTAATAAAAATAACAATTTCAAAAATTTTTAGGAACAAATAAAAAAAGGTGAAAGTCTTCATCGCGAAGTCAACCATTCAACTGAAAGTGAAGATGAAGATGACGAAGATGAAGAAGCTTTTATAAATGAAGAAGAATAAATTTATAAAATAGCAATAATTTTTTTTATAATTTTGTATATAAATATTTTATAATATAGCGAAATTATTAAAAGTAACACACGTCTTAATATGGAAATATAATTATTATAAATACAATGATAGTCGTTAAACATCAATTAAAATAATTAAAATGTCTTGGAAATGTGACTTTTGTCCCCAACGTATTTTTACAACTAAAACTTCATATACCAACCACATAAAACAATGTCTCAAAAGTGTAGATTCGTCTGAAGAATTAAGTTTGGAAGTAATGATGATCGATAGTTTAGAAAGCGAAAATTTATTAAATAATGAGGTAAAAAAAATAATAAAAAAAATAATTTCAAAGTAGCTTATACTAACCTTGATGTTTATAGAATAATTTCGAAAGTATTCACGAGAATTCAAATGAAGATGAAGGTGAAGGTGAAAATGAAGATGAAGATAATGATTCATATAATGCTGAAGTTGAAGAAGAATCTTTAACTAGCGATATCAGCCATTCCAGTGTTTCCTTTTTTGAAAATATGGAATTATCTAACAGTGAACCTGAAAATTACTCATTTAATAATTATGCTTCGGACTATAATAATATTTGTGAAGAAGCGGAACCTATCGAGTTTCCTAATAATGCATACGCTGATTTAATGGCTCTTGTTACCAATTATAATCTATCTAATGAAGCTACCAATGCCGTGATTCGTTTT
>PQFF01000051.1:197583-243405 GCA_003547095.1 Diversispora epigaea | reverse complement strand
ATTTTAAGTATATTTTAAGTATATTTTAAAAAATTTTAAGTATATTTTAAGTATATTTTAAAAAATTTTAAGTATATTTCAAGTATATTTTAAAAAATTTTAAGTATATTTTAAGAAATTTTAAATATATTTTAAGTATATTTTAAGTATATTTTAAAAAATTTTAAGTATATTTTAAAAAAATTTAAGTATATTTTAAGTAATACAACTTCTTATAGGGCCGCAGCTATTTTTATAATTTTCCCTCTTGTTTACCTTCATCCTTCGTTATCCATAAACACGTTTTTGTATCAGGATGAATAAATAGTCATACTGGATGAAGAATGACACACAAAGGATAATTAATCCCCCGTGACTTTTGTCTTCTTTGTGCCACCTCAGCAGTGTTTGAAATTCAATGTGCGCACATAAAAAAAAGCTTCCGCACAAATTTTTCACAGAATTTTTAAATCAAGGAATTTTTGCACATAATTTAAAATTTGAATTTCAAATACTGCACCTCAGTATTAAATCAATGAAAACATAAGTAACAGATTAGTCATATTAGGGTAAAATTTATTATTATTATCATCTTTAAAAACATAAAAAATGAATAAAAATAACTTATGTAAAAGTTTCCAAGGAATTTGTAAATAGAAGATGATATTTTTATAAATATTTTTAATTTGTTCCGTCGACTCATTATTAAGTTAGTAAGTACAATTCTTTTCTTTCTTTTTTTAAAAAATAAACTTTTTTAAATTAATTTTTTTAAAAAACATCAAAATTCGTAATTTTAAATTCTTTATTATTATTATTATTAATTATTTTGTTTAATTATAATAGATATAAAATTATTTTAATAATATAAAAATAATATAGATTTGTAGCTTTATTATTAATTACAAAATTATGATTATATTTCTTTTAAAAAATATTAATATCTAATAAAGTTATATGAGTTTTGGAATCTAATCTTTTAATTTTAAAACTAAAAATACATAATTAATTTCATAGCTTTATTTGATTTCGCGGTATACCCTCGTGCAGTATTGTCATGGGACATCTTAAAACATTTTGGAACAAAAATAATTTTTTAAATTATTAATAATTCCATTATAAAACTTAGTTTAAGTCATTAATTAAAGTTATTTAGAATTGATTTTTATATATATTTATAAAATTTTAATATATCTTTATAAGCCCAATAAAGGTAGGGACAATGGGATAGTGGGACATGTGACATTGGGACAATAAAAAAATCTAGGGACATACAAAATGTACAATACTGCCCTCGTGTGTGAAAATATTTTATTTAATTCTACCAATATATTCAAATTGTGTCTATAATAATTATTAGTTTTGTGGACTGAAATATAATATTATTAGATTCGTCCAATATATTAATTTATGTGTTTCATAACGGTCATGGATTTAAACTGCATTTTTTGAATTTTATTGAATTTATTTATTGAATTTATTTCTGGATGTCCGACTAATATTCCAAATGAAAGGGTGAGTTAAAGCGGAATAGTATTCATGTGATTGATTTCAGGTAAAAACGCAAACGTGATCAGATCACATGTGACACCAAACTTTTCTATTGGTTAAAATCGTTAAGATCTCACATCTGATTTACCAACAAATATTTAACTGATCGATTGTTAAGTGCGCAGTTTATTATTAAGTTCTTTAACAATAACAACAATAACTATATAAAATAAATTATCCAGGGCAAGTCTGTTTCTTAAAGACTATTTATATTAAAAACTATTAGTTACAGTATATTGTCAATTTTGATCAATGTCATCACTCTTTTTAGAGTTAGTTGATGTATTTAAAATTTTAAAAAGCCAAGTATTTTTAAAAAGAGAGGTAATTTCAAGGTTTAAGAAGGTTTATAGAACTAAAGGTAGGTAATACTTCGTTTGTTTTATTATTTCTATTAGTTTTCAAATAGTTGGGTCAAGTTTTTATTATTTTTAGAGGACCTAGATTACTAAATCGTCTGTTTTTATATTATAGATTGAGTAAAATTAAAAATAAACAAAATTATAATGAGGCAATTTCAAAGTTCAAGAAGGCTAACAAGAGTATCATGATGTTTATTTTATTGTTTCTTTGTGTATACAGATACTAACTATTGTTTTTTGATTATTTTTAGATTAATTTCTATAATTAAATTGAAGTATCTTGGGTGGTACAGTACTGCTCTATAGATCTAGTTTTCAAGTGGTTGAATCAAGTTTTTATTATTTTTAGAGGAATTAGATTATTAATTTAAATAATATAAGAATTAGAATAGAAATATATCTAAGATTTTAAATGTATTGAATAAACTTTTAAAATTAAATAAATAATATTTAAAAACTTCAATTAATAAATTTTATTAAAATTTTAATGAATTATATTATTAATAATTGAGTTTAAAGAAGTTTCTAAATTGTTAACAAAAATTTCTGCCTGTTTAGCATCACCTATTTCTTCAACATTTCAATATTTGTTACGTAATCTTTCTATTAATTCATTTATAATGTGTCATCTATTTTCTACTTGTTTTTCTTCTTCAATTTGTGCTGGTATTTCTACAAAAACCAATTCTCTTTTTTCATAAATTTCAAACCCACTTTCTTCAAATAATTCTTGAAATTTTCTCCAAGCATTTTTAGTTAATAGTAAGGATCCATACATATGTTCATGAAATATATGTTTGCATAGCAATAAATATCTATTGTAAAATAAACAATGACACTCCATTGAAATTAATCCTGGCACACATTTACCTTTTTTTATTCTACCTATTACTGCACAAGCCTCTTTAATAAGCATTTATTATATAGGAAAAGGAAATTTATGAATTTCTTCTAATATTTCATTATCTATATCATATACTGATATTTTTTTAGTACAAAAATTAAATGCAGTATTTTCTGAATCTGCACGTTTCTTTTGATCAATAATAACAATTTTATGAGATACTCCTAACAAATTGATAAAAAATATATAAATAATTTTATTTTAATTTATAATTATATTAAAAAATATATATTTACCAATTAAACCATGTAAAAAAGATATTGTTTTTTTTAATTCACTGTGAAAAGATTTTAATGCATTTGTTGATATAACTTGTAAAAGAAAAGGAGAATGTTGTCGTGCCCAAAGAGCCCATTAATAAGAATTTTTCATATAATTTCTTTTAATATAATTACAAATTGCAGGTACAGGACAAAGTTGTAATGCATTTTGAATAAGTTGTTCACATCTGATTTTTGTTCTCTTGTACATTACACCAATCATAACTTCTTTTGTTTTTTTTTTATAAATTTTTGACATCCATGTTCTCATAATATGGACTGTACAAAAAATTATATTGCACTCTTGTTCATTTGCTTTAAGACCTGGAAAAACTTTTTTTATACTGTTGGCTTCGATATTACTTTGATCCATAAGAATATATGCTGGAATCCAATTTTTACAAATGTTTCTTATTATTTTTAATACTTCTGCAATAGTATCACTATCCTCAGTGCTGACAAAAAAATGTGCACCAACATCCCAACATCCCAACAACCATAATGATCTCGAATATATAAAGTAAATAGACGCTAATTATATCTGTTAGTTTTATATGTTGAATCAATTAAAGTTAACTACCCATGAAGACAGAGTTTTTTTAATTGTTCTGGATGTATAAATACAATACCATTGGTAGATTTTTGTAAAACATAATAGCATTCACAATAATAATCTTGATTTTTTAAATATAATATAGTTTCTAAAATATCTGATTCTAATTCAACATTACCCACTAGATGTGTTTCCATAGGTCCTTTTAATTTATATTTAATATTTGCCACTTCCCTGCGCTTTAAATCCTTAATACTTTTACTAAGCTGTAGTTCATTATTTGCATATTCTTTAATAGCCTTTACAATTGCTGCTGGTGGATAATTTTTAATAGTTTCTTGTATAACTAATGTTCGAACAGCTTCAGAATGTTTGAGCTGATCACTTTCTATTAAAGTATATGTAAAGCTCCTCATGAATCGAGCCGAGCTGAGCCAAACCCAAAAGTTTAGGCTTGGCTTGAGCCTAAATTTATAAGTTAGGCTTGAGCTGAGCCGAGCCTATATAAGTAAAGCTCCTAATGTAATCGTTTGGTTCGGTTCTAACCTTGAACTGAAACTGAATCAAAATTTAAGAACTGGTTCGGTTTGGAACTGAAATTAAAAATATTAATCCAAAACTGAACCGAAACCGAACTGAACCGAACCGGATTGAACTGGTTTAAAATGGTTCAAAAGGTTTTTTTTGTCAGAGTTTTTGCTTATAAATTTGTAATAAAAATGCATAATTAATTAATTATAAAATGCAATACACCACTGTTACAAGAGTAATCCTTGTAAGTTTAAAAAAATAATAATACATAGAAATTATAAAAACTTAAATTTAATTTTATTTAATAAACATAATTTTTATTTTTGTTTCAAAATATTACATACTTTCATGTATATACAGAATTTTGATAATCAGATTTGTTAATCAAATTAATTAAAATCAAATTAAATTAAATTAAAAATATATTTACTTATTAATGTTCAGGATAGAAACAGCGCAATGACAAAAAAAAAACAATAAAATGGTAACGGCAACAGCAATAACAACGGAAATAGAAACGGCATGAAAAGATAAATAGATTAAAATCTAATTATCTTTTTTTTGTATTACACTAATTGATTTTTGTTGCACCGTTTTTTAGAAATAAAAAAATAAAAATAAAAATGGTGTAACAAAAAAAAAATTATAAACCGAAAATATTTCGGTTTAGTTTCAGTTTTTCCGTTTGGTTTGGCTAAAGAATCCGAAACTGAATTGAACCGAATAGTGATCTTTGGTTTGGATTTTAATGAACCTAAACCGAACCGGAATCAGAACTATACTTGCATGCAAAATTATTTTGGGGCCCCGAAATTGCAATTTCGGAGAAAAAAGTCGAAATAGTTTTTCATAGAAGACGAAATTATTTTACTTAAAACCCGAAATTTTTTGACCACCCAGATTTATTCTTTAATTGAAGATACACATAACTGGATACTTTTTTTACTTCTATATATAGAATAGATTCTGCATAAATCTCAAAAAGTCGAAATACCTCAAAAATCNATATTTACTTATTAATGTTCAGGATAGAAACAGCGCAATGACAAAAAAAAAACAATAAAATGGTAACGGCAACAGCAATAACAACGGAAATAGAAACGGCATGAAAAGATAAATAGATTAAAATCTAATTATCTTTTTTTTGTATTACACTAATTGATTTTTGTTGCACCGTTTTTTAGAAATAAAAAAATAAAAATAAAAATGGTGTAACAAAAAAAAAATTATAAACCGAAAATATTTCGGTTTAGTTTCAGTTTTTCCGTTTGGTTTGGCTAAAGAATCCGAAACTGAATTGAACCGAATAGTGATCTTTGGTTTGGATTTTAATGAACCTAAACCGAACCGGAATCAGAACTATACTTGCATGCAAAATTATTTTGGGGCCCCGAAATTGCAATTTCGGAGAAAAAAGTCGAAATAGTTTTTCATAGAAGACGAAATTATTTTACTTAAAACCCGAAATTTTTTGACCACCCAGATTTATTCTTTAATTGAAGATACACATAACTGGATACTTTTTTTACTTCTATATATAGAATAGATTCTGCATAAATCTCAAAAAGTCGAAATACCTCAAAAATCTAAAATCAATTTTGGGAACATGTATAATCAGAACCAGCCGTTCAGATTCGGTTCAAACCGAACGGTTAGAAGCTTTATATATAAGTAAGGCTTGGCTTGGCTTACAGGCTTGCGAGCCTCATAATAAACTTGCAAGTTTTATGAAAGCTCATGAACTTAATAGTTCACAAGTTTTTTTTAATAATACAATTCTATTCATAAATATTTGCTAAAATCATACGAAAATTTAACTTTAACTGTATCTTTATATGTAGAACACTTTTACTTAAAGACCTAACTAAGGTTTAGAAGGTGGTTTTCAAGATCTAATGAATTGAAGTTTTTTTTAATAATACGATTATATTCATGAATATTTGCTAAAATCATAAGAAACTTTAATTCTAGCTGTATCTTTATGTGTAAAACATTTTTACTTAGAGGCCCAACTAAGGTTTAGAAGGTGGTTTTCAAAATTGAATGAGTTTAATAATTTTTAAATTTAAATTAATTTATTTATCATCTTTTAATTTGGATAAAAATATTTGAAATTTGCACAAATAAACTAAAATTTTAACTTTAAGAATAATTAGTATTATTTTGCATTATAATAGAAATAAATCTTTTATGTATAATTAATATCAAATTATTTATAAATCTTTAATTATAAAAATACTAAAGTATAAATAAAAAAATAACTAATTTGATATATTTGAACATTACTTTTTATTTACTCTTATAAATATAATATTTTTTTTACATCTTAATTTATATTATTAAATAAAAATAATTATCAAAATTTAAAAAAAAATTCAATTTTCTATATCTTCTAAATTTTCTATAACAATTTCTCCCATACCAGTTTTTAACCAGTTTTTGAGACACATTGTTTCATGTATAGTTTTTCCTTTTAAGCTACATCTCCTTTGGGCAACCAAATCTGTTCTTTCAGAAAAAACTCTTTCAATTGAAGCACTAGTTGCAGGAATAACTAAATAATCTCTAACCATTTTACTAAAATAGGGGAATTGAATTTCACGAACTTAAAATAGATATAAAGAGTTAAATTAGTATAAAATAATATATTATATGTATTAATTAATTATTTAATTTAATAAATATACCTTTCACCATATTAATATATCAGTTTTTCTAGTTGCAACTTCTTCTCCTAAATATATTTTTAGTTCATCATTTGATTTTATTTTTTGTTTTTTGAAAACATAATTCAAAAGATCATCTGGTTTATCAGACTCTTCTACAACTGGATCATTGTTTTTATAATAATTGGTTCAAGTTTCAGTTATTGTTCTTTTTGCAATATTAATAAAATGTAGCTCCCAATCTTTGTCATTATAATATTGTAATTTAAGTTTAGGATCTAATACTTTAATATAATAATAAAAATATTAACATAGTAAAAGATATTAATAAAATAATAAATAAAATATTGATAGAAAGTGGACCCCTTCTATAATCACACCCTTCGGGACCATCTAAAGGTGTGATTATATCAAGGTGTTCTTATGCTGAGATTTTATTTATATAGTCACATATATATATAATTTTTTACAGGTGTGATTATAAAAAATCAAATATTGTAAAAAAAATATTTCAATTATTTATTAAAATGTAACAAAAAAAGATTATATTATTATTATATTATTATTTAAAATAAACTAATAAGTGGTGAAATTATTATATTACATATTAGATATCAATAAATGTATCAAGAGATTTTTGTTTTTTTGAATTAAATTCAATAACTTTAGAATTTCGTAAATATTTTCTAAATATTCGCAAATCATCTATATTAAATTCAGAATTATCATTTTGCTGTTCAAAATATTTAATAAAAGTTTCCAACCCACTAATTGCATCTTTAACTGATACTGGAAGTACTTCATCATCATCACTATCACTCTCACTTTCTTCATTTTCTTCAGATTGTATCAAATTAACAATTTGTTCTTCAGTGAGATTCTCTTCAGTGGAAACATCAAAATCAATTAATTGAAAATACCTTTGTACACAATCTTTTTCAGGTAAATTATCAAGAAGATTTATAATTTCTTCATCAATTTCTTCATCAGTTTCTTCATCATGAGTTTCTTCCTCATTATTTGATTCTATTTCAATATTGTTTAAAGTAGGAAGTATACCAGTTTTGATCCAACAGTTTTGAATGGTTTTTTGAGTAACATTATTCCATCCTTCAGCTATATAGTCAATAGCTTCTTTAATATTTAATTTATTACTATAATTAAAATTAAATTAATAATGTAAAAATTATAATTAACCCAAGTTAGCATAATAAAATTTTAATGATTAAAAAAATTATCAATAATAAAATTAAAAAAATTAATAAATAAACTCACTTTATATAATCTATTCCAGAATCAAATTGTCGAACCAAATGTTTACAAAATTCTTGTTTGTATTTTGCTTTAAAACTATGAATAATTTCTGCATCCATAGGTTGCAGATGAGCTGTTGTATTGGGTGGAAGATAGATAAGTTTAATATTGGAAAGTTTTGGTATTTTTTTTGAATTATTTTGCATTGTTCTTTTATTCTTGTTGGAATTCTGACTTGATCCTTGTTCATTATCAGATTCATCTTCACTAGAATCATCAGAATTCTTTTTTTGTAATCTTTTTGTATTAAAATGAGAACCTGCATTATCAATAAGAAGTACAATTTTTCTATTCATTGTACAAAAATAATTATTGAGATAATTAAGCCACTCAACAAATATATCTGCACGCATCCATGCTTTAGAATTAGCACGATAAATAATTGGAAGAGCTGATCTGTTGAGATTTTTAAAGCAGCGAGGATTAAGTGATTTTCCAATTACAAGTGGTTTAAATTTATGGGAGCCTGAGGCATTGGTACAAAAAAGAATTGATACTCTGCTTTTATCCTATAAAGTTATAATAAAATAAAATTATAATAAAATAAATTTTTAAATTAGTTATATGATGTGCAAATAATATCAGATCGGGTGACGCAGCAAAATTATTAATTAAATTATAATAAAACGAAGTTTAAAAAAATAATTTTAATATTTTACCTTTTTTCGACCTGCAATTGCTTCTGTATTGAGTGTCTGGTTAGGTTCCATTCGAAAAAAAAGTCCTGTCTCATCAGCATTATAAATATCATCATAATTATATTCAGCTAAAATCATTCGTAACTTTGAACGTTCTTCTGGTAAAGTCTGAAGTGGTGTACTATTAGCTTCTCCTGAAAAGTTAAATTTTTGTAATCCATTTCTTGATTTGAATCGATATATCCAACCATTTGTACATTTTAATTGATTCTCTATATTTAATAGCTTGGCAAATTTCAAACCTTTTTGTTGTAATATTGCATCAGATATAGGAAGTCCAACTGCTACTGCTTGGGATGTCCAAATTTGCATTGCTTTATTTAATTCAGGAAACTGGACAGGACGTTGACAAAATGTTTGTGAGGTATTGGAATTGAAAAGTATTGTTAACCATTTTTGTCGATTTTTCCATATTTTACTTATAGTTGTTCTATTAATATTTAACCCAACATATTTTGTGTTAAAAAATGACGTGACTAAAGTTTGATTTGTGTTAAGATTTGCCAACATATATTCACATATTTCTTTTTTTATATCTACACTAATAGCAGAGCGAACTCGGTTTGTATTTTGAGTATTTTGAGGATGGATAAATAATCTAGATGATCTTGCCATTGTCAAAATAATACTGCGTGTAATATATGAACTGCACGTACTGTGCGTAACTGTACGTACTGCGCGACTGCGTGTACATATTCACGAATTTATATAAAAATTCATGTGATTATGTGGGGGAAATTACTATATATTCATATATCGTTGGGACTGACAATTGGTGTGACTATGCTTATAACTAATATTGTGATTGTATAAAGGGATTTTATTTATAAAAAAAATCGGGCCAAGTTAAAGTGTGATTTAAAGAAGGGAGTGCTTATACAGGAGGTGACTTTAGAGGGGGTCTACTGTATTAATATATAAAACTAAACTTACTAGTTGCAATAATATACACATCACTATCAGTTGTGTGGTAATATGATTTGATTTTTTTTTTGCTAATTTACATACTTTTTTTATTGTTTCATTTTTATTGCTTTCTAATTCATCTTCTATTTTATCTAATAAATAGTTATATACAGATATAGAGAAAGATAATGTGAAGTATTTTTGTCCAGTTATATAGTCACTTACTTTTTTAAAAAGCTATTTAAAAAATAAATTAATACTAGNACATATTTTGTGTTAAAAAATGACGTGACTAAAGTTTGATTTGTGTTAAGATTTGCCAACATATATTCACATATTTCTTTTTTTATATCTACACTAATAGCAGAGCGAACTCGGTTTGTATTTTGAGTATTTTGAGGATGGATAAATAATCTAGATGATCTTGCCATTGTCAAAATAATACTGCGTGTAATATATGAACTGCACGTACTGTGCGTAACTGTACGTACTGCGCGACTGCGTGTACATATTCACGAATTTATATAAAAATTCATGTGATTATGTGGGGGAAATTACTATATATTCATATATCGTTGGGACTGACAATTGGTGTGACTATGCTTATAACTAATATTGTGATTGTATAAAGGGATTTTATTTATAAAAAAAATCGGGCCAAGTTAAAGTGTGATTTAAAGAAGGGAGTGCTTATACAGGAGGTGACTTTAGAGGGGGTCTACTGTATTAATATATAAAACTAAACTTACTAGTTGCAATAATATACACATCACTATCAGTTGTGTGGTAATATGATTTGATTTTTTTTTTGCTAATTTACATACTTTTTTTATTGTTTCATTTTTATTGCTTTCTAATTCATCTTCTATTTTATCTAATAAATAGTTATATACAGATATAGAGAAAGATAATGTGAAGTATTTTTGTCCAGTTATATAGTCACTTACTTTTTTAAAAAGCTATTTAAAAAATAAATTAATACTAGGAAATGGGAACCGTTATAAGTTCAAAGCAATATTAATGTATTATATTATAAATTATAATAGGTTAAGTTATAAATTTTGATTAATTTTTATTTTAAATTGATGTATACTATAAATAAAATTTAAGTAATAAATAATTGACAATTAAATATTTATTATTTGTCATGTGTTCTTTATTTTACGATCGTTATCATAAAATCGGACAGACACCTATCCGAAGTTACATTTTTGATATTTTTATTTTTAAAGCATTAAAAACATAACTTTGGTATTACTTTACTCATCTAATAAGTGTCCTACGCTACGCTCCGGACAATTATTATCTAAATTTTTAATAAACTACATAAATCACAAATTATATAAATTATATAAATTACATACCATCAATATTTTAGATATATCTTGAATATAATCCTATTCATCTTCAGAAAGCATATACTTCCTAAGTTCTTTATCAGAGGAAGATACATTGTGAAGTGCCTATATAATTTAAAAAAATTAAAAATCATGAATTATTATATTTGTTAATCATTAATTTATTGAAACGATTTTTCGTAACGATTATCATGTGACACATGATTTGTGAAACCTGAGATCAAAATTATTACAATTAAAACTTTAAAATACAAACTTGTTTAAGCTCAAAGGCCCTTTTAATCATTAATTCTGTGGAGTTCCACCTGGTTTTGATGTCTAGAATTAGTTGTAACAGGGGAAGATCTGCTACTGTACATTGCTGGTAAAATTTTTCTCTTCTTAATGGAGAAGATTTTATTTTTATGACAAGTTTTCTTAACTAAAATTTAATAAAACATAAAAATTAATTATAAAATAATGTTGAATATAACAAAATTTTACAACAATTATTTTAAATTACCTTGTAAATGGTATTTTGTAATTTTTCACTACTTTCTTCATCATCAATAATATTTTCATCAATATTTAGCTCAAATTATACATGTTCCCAAAATTGATTTTGGATTTTTGAGGTATTTCGACTTTTTGAGATTTATGCAAAATCTATTCTATATATGGAAGTAAAAAAAATATCCAGTTATGTGTATCTTCAATTAAAGAATAAATCTGGGTGGTCAAAAAATTTTGGGTTTTAAGTAAAATAATTTTGTTTTCTATGAAAAACTATTTCGACTTTTTTTCCTGAAATTACAATTTCGGGGCCCCAAAATAATTTTGCATGCAAGTATAGCCCAGATGCATTTAATCCTTCCAATGCACTTTTAGTTGCAAGATTAATGATATGAGCCAAACATCTTACATGTTGGTTACTAGGATTAAAAGTGATATTAAGGTTATTTAAATGATAAGAAATGTTATATAATATAGAGTCCATATTTGTAGCATTATCACAGGTTATTGGAAAATCTATAATTAAATAATAAAGAATTATTTTTATATAAATAAATAAAGAAAAAAATAAAATAAAAAATAAAAATAAAAAATAAAAAAATACTTTTGTTTTTATGTTAAAATTATTTAAGATTTCTATAAATTTTTTGATTAGATTTTTACCAGAATGAGATCCTGACAATAGGAAAAAGTCAAGTGTGGAACTGCATAGTATCTATTCATTGCTAATCCAATATACTGTTATTCCAAGAAAAGGAAGAGTATTTTTTGATGTCTAAGCATTAATAGTAAATGACAATTTACTAGGAAGTTCCTATTTTTTTATAAAATTAAATATAAATATTAAAAAATATATTACATAAATTAAAATTTATTAAAATTACTTACTTGTAATTGTTTTTTGACATTTTTTTTTGTTTGATTAAAATTTTGAGTCAAGTCTCTTCGTATTGTATCAGCAGAAGAGATTTTTACACTTGGAAGTAATGATTTTAATAATTTTATAAATTCACATTCCTCCACTACAGTAAATAGATGGTCATTTATCACAATCCATTCACATTCAATTAATTTTTTTCTAAAACCTTTTTGAGTAAACTATAAAAAAGCATTATTTAAATTATTAAATTTTATTTAACAATTAAAAAAATATAAATAAAAATAAATATACAGTTTCTTTTGTTGTATCAGTAAAATATCTATTCAAAGGCCCATCTCCAGTTTCTGAATCTTTAAGTAATATTGTATGAAAACTTTCTATATGTCGCTTAAGATTTGATGTTGTTTGATTTTAAAAAGAAGAACTATAATTGTTAAACAAAGTTAATATTATTTCTACTATTTCATTACATTATTTTTAAATAGTAATATAGCAAATCCATACCTGCAATGATTACAATGCCATCTATTATCAATCTTAAGAGTAAAATATTTATAATATTTAGAAGTTGTTTTTTTTGGTGCAGAAGATGTAGTTGCACTTTCTTGGATATTAGAGATTTCAACATCAAGAATAGGGGTTTCATGAATAGGAATTTCAAGATCAGAGTTATTTTCATTAGATAAGGTAGACATTTTCTATTCTTATTTCTTATTTTTTAGATCAGAAAATTAAGTTATATTTAGTTATATTTATAGAACTTAAACTCTAATAATAAGTAGGTTTTTTTTTTAATTCTGGAGGCTTAAAAATAAAAGTCCCTGGAATTTTTTTTTGGCGATCTGTCACTTTTTATATTTTAGTGACTTTAATTAAAGCCACGAATTTTATCCATTGCACAATGGATAGAATTTTTTATTATTCTATCTGTTGCGTAACGGATAGAATTTTTATTATTATTCTATCTGTTGCACAACGGATAGAATTTTTTTTATTATTCTATCTATTGCGCAACAAATAGANTATACAGTTTCTTTTGTTGTATCAGTAAAATATCTATTCAAAGGCCCATCTCCAGTTTCTGAATCTTTAAGTAATATTGTATGAAAACTTTCTATATGTCGCTTAAGATTTGATGTTGTTTGATTTTAAAAAGAAGAACTATAATTGTTAAACAAAGTTAATATTATTTCTACTATTTCATTACATTATTTTTAAATAGTAATATAGCAAATCCATACCTGCAATGATTACAATGCCATCTATTATCAATCTTAAGAGTAAAATATTTATAATATTTAGAAGTTGTTTTTTTTGGTGCAGAAGATGTAGTTGCACTTTCTTGGATATTAGAGATTTCAACATCAAGAATAGGGGTTTCATGAGTAGGGATTTCAAGATCAGAGTTATTTTCATTAGATAAGGTAGACATTTTCTATTCTTATTTCTTATTTTTTAGATCAGAAAATTAAGTTATATTTAGTTATATTTATAGAACTTAAACTCTAATAATAAGTAGGTTTTTTTTTTAATTCTGGAGGCTTAAAAATAAAAGTCCCTGGAATTTTTTTTTGGCGATCTGTCACTTTTTATATTTTAGTGACTTTAATTAAAGCCACGAATTTTATCCATTGCACAATGGATAGAATTTTTTATTATTCTATCTGTTGCGTAACGGATAGAATTTTTATTATTATTCTATCTGTTGCACAACGGATAGAATTTTTTTTATTATTCTATCTATTGCGCAACAAATAGAATTTTATTATTATTCTATCTGTTGCGAAACGGATAAAATTTTTTATATTATTCTATCCGTTGCGCAACGGATAGAATTTTTTTTATTATTCTATCCATTGCGCAACGGATAGAATTTTTATTATTATTCTATCTGTTGCGCAATAGATAGAATTTTTTTTATTATTCTATCCATTGCGCAACAGATAGAATTCTTTTATTATTATTCTATCTGTTACGCAACGGATAAATTTTTTTTTATTATTCTATCCATTGCACAACGGATAGAATTTTTTTTATTATTCTATCCGTTGCATAACAGATAGAATTTTTATTTTTTTATTATTCTATCTGTTGCGCACAGATAGAATCTTTATTTTTTATTATTCTATCCGTTGCGCAACGAATAGAATTTTTTTTATTATTATTCTATCCGTTGCGCAACGGATAGAATTTTTATTATTATTCTATCTATTGCGCAATGGATAGAATTTTATTATTATTCTATCCATTGCGCAACAGATAGAATTTTTATTTTTTTATTATTCTATCCGTTGGCAACGGATAGAATTTTTATTTTTTATTATTCTATCCATTACGCAACGGATAGAATTTTTATTTTTTATTATTATATCCATTACGCAACAGATAGAATTTTTTTTATTATTCTATCCGTTACGCAACGGATAGAATTTTTATTATTATTCTATCCGTTGCACAACGGATAGAATTTTTTTATTATTTTATTTGTTGCACAACGGATAGAATTATTATTATTATTATTTTATCCGTTGCGCAACGGATAGAATTTTTATTATTATTCTATTCATTGCGCAACAGATAGAATTTTTATTATTATTATTCTATCCATTACGCAATGGATAGAATTTTTATTATTATTATATCTATTGCGTAATGGATAGAATTTTTTATTATTTTATCTGTTGTGCAACAGATAGAATTTTTTTATTATTCTATCCGTTGCACAATAGATAGAATTTTTTTTATTATTCTATCTGTTGCGCAACAGATAGAATTTTTATTATTATTCTATCCGTTGCGTAACAAATAGAATTTTTTTTATTATTCTATCTGTTGCGCAACAGATAGAATTTTATTATTATTCTATCCGTTGCGCAACAGATAAAATTATTCTATCCGTTGTGCAATGGATAGAATTTTTATTTTTTTATTATTCTATCCGTTATGCAACGGATAGAATTTTTTTATTATTCTATCCATTGCGCAACAGATAGAATTTTTATTTTTTTATTATTCTATCCGTTACACAACGGATATAATTTTAAAAGGCGAAAATTTTCCGCAATTTTTTCGAAAATTTTCGAAGTGAAAATTTCCGGAAGATTTTCACATAAAATTTGCAGAAATTTTCACTTCAAAAATTTTCGAAAAACTTGCGCAAATTTCCGTAAATTTTCGCGAAAATTTGCGGAAATTTTTGGTCAAATAAAAAATGTTTTTTATTTTGTAATACAAAATGATCTTGTTTATTTATTAAATGAATGATCTTGTTTCGAACTTTTTCAAAAATTATTATTCTTATGAAATTTTAGGACAAAAATTTTCGGAAATTTTCAAAAATTTATTTATTTCTCAAGTAAGTATGTTGGTTTTTGACAAAGTTGGACGCCATTGCTATTCGTAAAATCCTCATTTGATGTGTTTCTGGGTCGTCCGAAACTTCTTGAGTCCCTTTGGTTATATTAAATTGATGGATTAGGGTAGAGTTCCTATAAGAAAAGTTCTTAACGTTCCCTTTTCTTGATTAACACAACTCTTATACTACGATACGTTGCCTTTTTCATGATTTTTTCTGCGTAACAGGTAGTAGTTTAGCAGGTTATGTTCATAACTTTGCTGTTCTTTACCTTTTTCGTGATTTTTCGGAGTTTCAGATAGTCGTTCAGCAGGTTATTCATAACCTTGCTGTCTAGAAGTAGGATACTCTCGGATGCTAATATGCTTATTTAAAAACAGTGCACAGTTTATTCAATACTGTTTCTAACATCTTTTTTCTTTTCTTTTTCATTAGTATCGATTCGAAATTTTCCAAAGATTTTCGATGAATTTTATTTTCTATTTTTTTTCAAATATTCAAATTAGATTAATTCTTTAGTTTTTTTCGATCACTTTTAAATTAATTGTTATTTTTCGCAATATTTCATAAAAATCTTTATTATGTAAAAAAATATAATAAACTAATAAGTGTCCTTTATTATATAAAAAAATATAATAAACTAATAAGTGTTCTTTATTATGTAAAAATATAGTAACTAATAAATGTTCATAATGTTCGAAATATATATAATAATTAATAAATGTAAAAATATATATATATACTAATAAATTTTCATAATATTCAAAAATATATTTATAAATAATCTAAAAAATATAATATACTAATAATATTCAAAAATATATATAATAACTAATAAATGTTCATAATGTTCAAAAATATAATAAATGTACTAATAAATATTCATAATGTTCAAAAATTTATATATAATAATCTAAAAATTATTTCGAAAATGTCCAGAGCTTTTGAAATTATTCTTCCTCCTCTTTCTCCTGTTCTGATGACAATTCGCTTTCCCCTCTTCTATTTTGTCATCGGAGCCAAAAGTTTCTAAGCTGAATGCTTTGCCGTTTTTCATATTTTCCTATAAAATGAAAGATATTAAATTTTCGATTTCAAGAAAAAATAGACTATTTTCTACTTATATTATTTTTGTTTGTCATAATTCGCAAATATTTATTATCATTTTTAAGATCCTCATTTTTAGGATTCAAAAAAAATTCACATAAAGAAACGGCAAAAGCAATTTGTTCTGAAGAAGCTTTAGAAAGATCCACCTAAAGTCTGTCGAGAATTCTTCCGCACCAGGTTGTATTATCATTGTCATTAATTTTTGAATGTAATATATCGTAACATTCTTTAACTACAGATGATTCCTTCCACATTTTTATTTCATTAGGCGCAGCCTTCAAATTTATGAATAGAAGGTTTTTTTCTCGATAAACCCGAAATATTGCGGTCCTGATGCGGGAAGATAGCGAACCTCTTTGGCTCCGATGACTTTTTAATAACTGAAATATTTCAAAAATTTTAAGTAATTTTTAAAACTTTTTTTTTTCAAATATTAAAAAAAAAAAAAACATACTTCTGTTTGAATTTTCGAATCATAATAAAGAGATCATTTCTTTTCTGACCAATCTCCAAAAAGCTCCAGATAATTTTTATCACAGTAACGAGCAGCAGCAGCTTTTAATATTGTATAGTTGGGGTAAATCTTCTCTTTAATTGATTTTTTCGCAATTTCCCCAACAAATCTCTTTTTTGAAATATTTCGAATCAGTAAAAAAGTTATCAATATTACGAAAAAATAATAAATAAAATATTTACTTTAATAAAACTCTCATCATAAATTTCGTCATGTTCCGCCTACATTTTGCTTCCTTCCAGCATTCTTCGGACGTCCGATACATCTCTTTCTATTTTTATTTGTCTATTGTTAATTTTATCTAAATATTCTATAATATGAGATATTTGCTTATGAGTTATCGGAGCGTCATCTAAAATAAATAAAATAATAAGAATTTGTTTTAAAATATTTTATTTGACATTTTTCGAATATTACCGTCAGAATGCTGTCCCACACTTCCTACTTCGGTTCTCCTCCTTTTGCTTGTGGGCCTTGATATTATTGTTTCTGCTGTTGCTGATAATATTGCTGCTGGTGATATTGCTGCTGATTCAATTCTTTCGAATCTTGGCGCTGTTACTGCTGGCGATTCCGCCCTTGTTTCAATTATTATTACTGGTTCAAGTGCTTCGAACCTTGGTGATTCTGCCCTTTGTTCGTTTATTTCAAATACTGACGCTAATCTTAAATTTTCTTCAAAATTAGCAGATGCTTCTGAAGAATTTTTTTTTTTTTTTACATATTTTGAACGTCTAGAAATTATTCCGGAAAGTAACTCACTATTTCTCTTTTGTCTTTTTTGATAGAAACGACTAAGATTTGATTGAGATATTTATTTATTCTAAGAATTATTTTAAGAATTTTATTATTTTTAATTTTTTTTTTTTTTTTTTTAAAATATTTCGATTTTTGAAATATTTTAAAGTAAAAGCAAAAAGAATTTCAATTCTTTATATATTACTTCTTTGCCCTCCTATTACAACAAATTACATAAATCTTCGAACATTTTTATTTCCAAATAAAAATGTATCATTACTTTTCNAATTTTCTTCAAAATTAGCAGATGCTTCTGAAGAATTTTTTTTTTTTTTTACATATTTTGAACGTCTAGAAATTATTCCGGAAAGTAACTCACTATTTCTCTTTTGTCTTTTTTGATAGAAACGACTAAGATTTGATTGAGATATTTATTTATTCTAAGAATTATTTTAAGAATTTTATTATTTTTAATTTTTTTTTTTTTTTTTTGAAAATATTTCGATTTTTGAAATATTTTAAAGTAAAAGCAAAAAGAATTTCAATTCTTTATATATTACTTCTTTGCCCTCCTATTACAACAAATTACATAAATCTTCGAACATTTTTATTTCCAAATAAAAATGTATCATTACTTTTCTTTCACAATAATATACATATTCATTATATTACAAATGTTTTTTTCGAAACACATCATTGTATTGTTATTGTCTATCATTATATTTAAATACGTATTAATTTTACGTAAATTAACGTGAAATGATACATATCTTCATGAAATCAATCATCATATTTTTTTTTATACAGTTTATTTCGAATTTTTTCGTGATTTGATATCACGTTTCATTATGTACAGTTGAACCTGTATATAAGCATGGTGTCGGGCCGACAAAATCCTATGCTTATAGGCAGGTATGCTTATGTAAATTAATGATGTCACAAAAAAAAATTACATAAAAAATTATGAATGGATGAAAAAAATAATATGATCAAAATAATGATGATGATGAACGGAATAGAATAAAAAAAAAAGATCGAGGTGATGACGAAGAATGGAAATGGATGAATGAAATGAATGAAAAAAAATAAAGTGATCGAGATGATGATGATATGGTAATAATAATGAACAGCCGAAAAAAATAAAATGATAATGAACGGAATGGGAATAAAAAAGAATTAAAAAAAAGAATAAAAATATAAAAAAAAAAGGAATAAAAAAAAGAATAATGATTAAGGAGATAAAAATGGATAAATGAGTGATTGGATAAAAAAAAAATAGTGATCGAGATGATTATGACGATGTGATGATGATGAACGAACAAAAAAATAAAATGATCGAAATAATGATGGAATGGATGAATGAATGAATAAAAAAAAGAATAAAAAAGGAATAAAAAAAAAGAATAAAAAAATAAATAAATGATCAAGGAAATGGATGAATAAACGATAAATAATGGTGATGATGTGATGACGATGAGGCGATGATAAATTTTGCATTACCGACACACGTGATTATGCTTGTATACGTCTATATAATCTAGAATATTTTTATGCATATGCACGTTATGCGTATGCTTATAACCTATATGGCCCAACTCTGGCCACAAAAATTTATGCATTTAGGCAGGTTATGCTTATATGCAGTATGCTTTTATACAGGTTCAACTGTACTTTCGAAACACACCATGATATATTTCCCTATTAATTATTAAATAGAAAATAATTGCTAATACTTGTAAAAAATCTTAAATTAGTTATATTATCTATTATAATATACATGTAATATTATATGAAATTATACCTTTAATTAAATTCTTATAAAAAGTCTAATAATATTATTGTTCCACAAAAATATGTATATTTTTATTTTTTTTTGCATTTTCAAAAAAATTAAAAAAGAATTTTTGCAATTTTATTTATAATAATAATAATAAATTGATTATATAATATAAAATAAAATACAATGCAAAATTAAAATAAATATTTATTTACAAAATGTTCATTAGTTCAACCCGAGCTTTCTCACTAAAGTTATTAAACGAGGAACTTCCCACCATGAGCAATCTAAATTTAAGGAAACCTGATGTTTACAAAGAAAATATATGTCCATTTTGTAACAAATTCAAAAAAACAAATGCCCACGTATTTATGTGCGGAGATCAGGGAAAGATATTGAAAATAGCTTTTCGTTCTGTTATAAAAAAATCATACTTCAAAGAAAAAGGAAATCAAGGTCTATCAGACTTTATGGAAAAAATAAACAGAGGTCATTTTATGAAAATAAATCAAAACAGAGAGGTAATGGGAACTCAACCAACAGATAGATTTGAATTTAACGATCTCGCTCGTGGTCTAATTCCAAAATCTATTTATAAACTTATAAGAAGCAAAGTAAATTCAACAGAAGTAAATAGAAATATGGTTCTTAACGTATTTCGGGAATGGAAAATACTCTTATATAATCGCTGGAAAACTAGGTGTAAAGAGTTTCTGGTATGGGAGGATCAAAATAAAATAAAAGAGTGTGATAAACGTAGTAAAGGTAAAAGGGTATATATAGACCCTGAATATATTGAGAATAAAAAACAATTAATTACTATAGCAAAGAATATTGTTAACTATACTATAGATAGTTTGTATAAATTTAATTATAACATACTTTCAAATATAAATTTTTATTTAGACTTAGGCGGGGCTGTAGCCTCCCAGTAAAAGGGTAAAATCTTTTACAGTGGTTGGCTAGGCGGTAGTTATTTATAGCTTAGTCAGATTTTATTCTTCATGTATTTTTTATTAAATATTAATTAATGAATAAAGTCGAGGCCTCACTGGTCCAATTCCATTACAAAATGTTCATTAAGTTTCTAGTATGGGAAGATCAAAATAAAATAAGAGACTGTGATAAACGTAGTAAAGGTAAAAGGACATATATAAACCCCGAGTATATTGAAAATAAAAAACAATTAATTACTATAGCAAAGAATATTGTTAACTATACTATAGATAGTTTGTATAAATTTAATTATAATATACTTTCAAATATAAATTTTTGTTTAGACTTAGGCGGGGCTGTAGCTTCCCAGTAAAAGGATAAAACCTTTTATAGTGGCTGGCTAGGCTATACGTGTTGCCCAAATCCCAAATAATTTGGGATTTGGGACGCCAAAATGCACAAATTACTAGTATTTGGGATTTGGGATTTGGGATTTCGGCAAAAAATACTAATTGTAATTTGGGATTTGGGATTTGGGATTTTGGCATTTGGGATTTCGGCATTTGGATTTTGAATTTGGGCGGCAGGTATAGGCTAGGCGGTAGTTATTTATAACTTAGTCAGGTTTTATTCTTCATGTATTTTTTATTAAATATTAATTAATGAATAAAGTCGAGACCTCACTGGTCCAATTCCATTACAAAATGTTCATTAGTTTTATCAAAGCGTGAAATTACATGAACTATATCTTCGATCACTTCTATTTCTATAAAATTGTACAACTCTACTAATTCCAACAAAGAACAGCCGTAAACAAATGGTGTTATTTCAGACTTAAAATCATACCATTGTACAAGTGCAAGATGTAATGGTGTTGATTTATTTGATAGTCTTATTTCTGTTATTAATAATGTCTAAATAATAAAAAGAGTTAAGTAAATTTCTACATTTTATTATGAAAATCAAATAGTAATAAAAATACCTGTGTATAACAAATTCCGTTATCTGTTTGATAGTTAAAAAGTTCTTCAATATCCATGTTAATGGCAATATTGCTAAATCATAGTCTATCATAAAAATTGTCTACTGCATGTAAAATAGCACCATTTTTTAATGTAACAGAATTATATATCTTTATTCGGCAGTCTTCAAAAGTTGTATTCAATAATTTGAGATATGAGTTCAAACAGGACCCCGAGCAATCTATAAATAGATCACATTAGAGTTTGCTTAGCCATCATAGTAAATTTTTTAAAAAGTTACTTATTTTTAATTAAAATTTAAAAATTTACTTACAAAAATCATATTTTTCCTTTCTCATTTCCTATTTTAGTATTGTCTGACCTATTCATAGATTGCTCGGGGTCCTGTTCAAACAGTCAATAAATTTTGCAAAACCTTTTGACATATTTTTATTAAGTTTCGGGTTGTCTCTATGTTCATTAATAATAGTTTCTGAAAAGTTAAAGTCAAATAATTTCGCAGTGTACATGAAAGTCACCGGAGTTTTAGTTTTCTTCACACGATTTCGCATAACAATTGCTCGGCATCGAATCTAAAAATATAAAATTAATAAGTTTCGAAATATCAAGCGATAAATGATTATTTTTTATTTATATTTTCCATTATTTGTTTTTCTACATCTTTCTTATTACTGAGACGATAAGGAATCTTCACATATGTTTTATGTAAACTTTCATATGTCTCAGTTGTATATCCATTTATTGCTCCATGTTCCTGAATTGTATCAACGATATGATAAATCCATGAGTGTAACTTTGGAAATTTTAAATTAGAACGCGAAATATCTCGAAATAATTTAATGAATATATTACCCTAATCATTGATCACTTTCTACATAATTAAATAGATTAATATTTTATTTATTATTTTTTATATATATACAGTGTCTTCCGTTATGCTTTGGACAATTATTTTACCTGAAAATCTTGTAGATCACTTTCTTTAAAATTTTCCAATCTGCTCAGTAAATACATTTCATTCCATTTTACGTAGACGTTCGAAAGATCTTCATTATATAAACCATTGACCACAAACACCATAATCTTCATCATATCTCTATATTTGCTTGCAGTTAATCGAGGTAGTGATTGCACCCCTTTTTTAAATACTTTTAAACCCGAATGCCTTGGAATTTTTGCAATTCTTTTGTTCATGTCATCCACTAATTTTCTTGGCTTTAGCTTTAATAATTCTGTAATGAATTCTATTTGATATTTGAATAGGCCTAGATCCAAATGATACATTCTATCAGGTACAGTTGCCGTATAAATGTTTAAGTTTCTAAATTTAAATATATAAAGTTAGAATATGTCCTTAAATATATAAAATATATAAATAAAAACTTACAGAATATTCCAAAAGTAGTTATCGACCTGTTCTAAACCTGCTGAATTACTTGTACTATTATTAAAATATTCTTTCATATTTACATGGTCACGGAGTATCAGTTGATCTTTTCTTATATCAATAAGATCTTCTTTTTGAACTAAACAAAAATGACAAAGATAATTCGAATTGGCTGATTTATAAGTTAACGAAAACGTGCAGGCTTCCGGCCAATCACAGATTATAGTAGATATTCTCGGAAAAAACCAAACATCTTTGCCATCAATATTAAAATCAATACCACCATCACCTTGGAATAGTGGATCTAATAAAAATTTAATAGAATTATGAAAGGTTTTGCGAACCAATTTCTTAAAATCGGAAGATTCCTTTTCTGTTTTATTTTTAGCGAATAAAATCGGAAAGTATCTCAACAGTTGTTTTGCATCTTCCTTGTTCCTTCTCTACGTGGGAATATTTCCAAGAGATAGATATATGGGGTGTAACGAATTCTTTCCTAATGTGTCGGTAGTAGTGGCATTTAAATAGAGAATGATTGACAAAATAAATGCCAAAGATGGAATTGATTCTTCTGCATATTTCCACCAATTTTCAGAATTTTGTTCACCATATGATTTTTCCTCCTTAATTGTATAATAAACAATAACAAGTTTAGAAATTTCTTAAATTATATTAATAAGTTCTCTGATACAAATATTTACCTCTGAATTTTCATATTTAAACATAAAATGTTTTAATATTTCGGGATTTGACAAAAGGTTTTCAATACAGTTTTTAATGGGGTGATAATGAATAAAGTATTCTTGACCATTATAAATAAGTATGCAATATTTAGAATAAGACAATTGTGAAATATTCATTTTATTCATGAACTTTCGTCCGGTTTCGATATTTTTTGGGAGAGGTGATGATTGAGGTAAATCTGAATGTTTGTTAAAGAATTTTATGATTGCATTTCCGGCTTTATTACTAAGATTATTTTCTATAACAAGCGTCATTAAATCTGCATATGCCTCATTTGGAAATTCTCTAATTCTTTCAACTTCAGGCTCTTCTTCGGGCTCTTCATAGCTTCGTAAACTTGCGGATAAGAAGTTTTCACAGTTTCGTAAACTTGCGGGTAAAATTTCATCGAAGTTTTCACAGCTTTGTAAACTTGCGAGTAAAATTTCATCGAAGTTTTCACATTCCTCCATATTACTTGATCTTCACTAAAAGAAATATCATCTTCATAATCCTGATTATTCTCAAATTTGTAAGAAACTTCAGATACTGATGGTAAGTTTTCTTCTTGAATAATTTGAAATTTATCTATATGACTAAAGTCTTCATTATCTAATAACATTTCATTAACACTTAAGACCATACTCGAAACATCCTCACCGGATTCTTCTGTACTTGAACAAATAACAGTTTTAATGCATCTTCCAACATGTTGAGCGTATGCATTCCGAGATGCATAATAATGATTATAATATTCGCATTGAAAGTTTGTAGACATTGTTTATAATAAAGTATTAAAAATGTTAAAGTTGTTTCGAATTGGTTAATATTTTAATTTTTTCGAAGAGAATCAAAATTATTTTATGATTTTATTTTTGTTAATGATACTTTTTCATGGTACTTAAATATCTTTTCAAATTTTCAAATCTGTATTTTATTAGTATTTTTATCTTTTTCCAACAATTAAAAAAAATTTTAAATGTTTTTCTTTGTTTTGCAATTTTCTATATTACATTCTGTGATATAAAAAAAATATTTTCTTATATAATACCATATCTGTAAAATAAATTCGAACATTTTTTGTTTTTTTTACCTGTTATAAAAATATGGTATTAAAGAAAGTATTTTTTCAGCAATTAAAAAATTTTTTAAATGTTTCTCTTTGTTTTGCAATTTCCTACATTATATTCTGTGATATCAAAAAGAATATCTTATAAAAAATACCATATCTGTAAAATAAATGTGATTTTTCGAATATATATAATATATTATATGATTTTTCGAATATATCATTTTCTGTGATTAAAAAAGTAATTTTAAGATTTTTTTTATATGTGGTAATATATTTATTATATTTATTAAACTTGATTTACATAATTATAACACAAAAATAATCCTGTTTATCTTGTTTATTTGATTTATTTACAATAATACCATACTCCTCTGCCCTCACTCCCTCCTACCTCTCTTTGCTATATGCTATATATGCTATACATGTCGTCAAAACTATTGAATTGAGTCAAACGCAATTAAAATCAAGAAAAATTGGAGTTGAGTCAAGGTAAATTTTGATTTTTATTAATAATTGATGCAATTAATTGAGTCAGACGCAATTAAAAATTGAAATTTTAAGAGTTGAGTCAAGACCAAATTAGTTTTGACGACATGTATAATATATGCTATATTCTTTCGAATTTTTTGAACTTTTTCAAAACTTATATACTCATTTAAAATATAGTCAATTTTCCTATTTATTTCCTATTTCCATTTATTTCCAGAATGTTTTACAAACCTTTTTCTTCGCACCAATTATTTTTTTCTCATAACATTACTATTTTATTCTATTTTTTTTTCTTGCTTTATTTTCCGTAACATTACGGACATTTTTATTTCAATTTTTTTAATTTTTTTTTGTATTTTGTAATATTATGAGTTAAGGTATATATACTTGAAATAAAATATTTCAAAAAAAAATTTATAATAAATAATATATTGTGAAAATTGACGTGGTTTAAATATTTTACTTATTATTATTTATTATTATAAAGGATGAGCGATCTTAATCAATTGTTTAAAAGAAAAAACCAACCTTCTTTGCACCCTAACTCGCGTCCTTCTTTGTCTTTCTCTTCTTCGTCTTCATCTTCACGTCCCACATTGAAATCGGAAGATTCTGATTTAACTGGTTTAACTTCAAGAAACAATGATGGTAAAATAATATTAATGTTTAACTATTTCAAAGAAAACTAAAATGACCAAAATTTTTTTATGTTTCAAGCCACGACGAAAAGAATTTTTAGTAAATTAAACAATCTACAAAAAATGTTGAAAAAAATCATGAAAAACCAAGAAAAAATGCAGAATGATATAAAGTCAGTCAAAGAAGAAGTAGCAATACTCTCATATGACCAGGATTGTGTCTATGTTAGTAAAGATATTAAATTTTAAATATTTCACAAATACTCGTAATATTAACAATGTTTTATAAATAGTCTGTAATATTGGAATCGGCCCAAGATCTTTTAGAGAAGATAATATATCCAACCTTTGATCAATTCAAAGAAACAGCAAAATCTTTTATGGAAAAATCTGACATTAATTTTTTTTCTTCCCTAGGTCATAGATGGGAGCTATTCTATCATAAAAAAATACGAGTTGATGTGAGTAAAATTTATAAATCAGCATTTTAAGAGTTTTATAATTAATTTTTTAAAAAATTTGTAGTTAACAAAAAAGCTCTGAACCTTGCGGAATACTTTGTGTGCACGAGTGAAAACGTCGATTTTTGAAGTTTGTAAGGTACCTCCCATAAGCATCGTAGCAGAAGCTTCGAAAATTAGTGCGTGGAAAAAGAACCCTGCCATCTCAAACAGTTTTCAAAAATTATTTGATAAAGTCGAAGAAAACGAGGAGGATACTTATATGACTCGAATAATTAAAAACGTCTAGCCCAAGAAAAAAAATATTCCAAATTTACAAATCGCCTGGGTGATTTCCATTGCAAAAATTATTCTTAACTCAAATAATGAAAACATCAAAATATCTGAGGAAATAATAAAACCAGTTCTTTTAAAAAATCTAGTAAGTAAATTCTATATTATACTAGATTTTTAAAATTTTCGAAAACTAATGAAACTTTAAAAAAATAGAATAAAATTGAAAATAATGAAAGTTTTGAATATGAATCTGACTCTCCCGAAAGACTAGAAATAGCTCCTAAAAGGCTAGCAGTTCCCAAAAAATTGGCAGTTCCCAAAAGACCAGCAGCTTCCAGAAGTAATAAAAGAATTACTGAAATCGAAACCTCGCGAAAAGAAAAGAAAAAAATAAGATCCATAAGAAAAGATGAAGAAAACAATGATGATGACGACGAAGCTGATGAAGGCGACAAAGCTTACGAAGCTAACGAAGCTTACGAAACTGACGAAGGTGACGAATATTATAATGAAATAATAAATATTGATGAAAGTGAGGAGGAATAATAAAAAATTAATTTTTAAACATTTATATATTTCGAAAATTTTTGTAAATATTAAAATTAATATAAATAAAATAATAGTAATATTTGAAATACCACAATAAAATAATAATTATTAATAAATTATAAAATAATAATTATTAATAAATTATAAAATGTAAAAAATTTGTCTGTATATAAATGCAAATTTTATAAATTTAGTGAAACGTTACAGAAATTTTTGCGAAAACGTTACGGAAATTTTGCGAAATATTGCGAAATATTGCGAAAATTTTTGCGAAATATTGCGAAAATATTACGAAATATTGCGAAAATATTGCGAAATATTGTGGAAATTTTTGCAAATATTGCGAAAATATTGCGAAATATTGCGAAATATTACGAAATTTTTTTACGTAAACCTCCGAAGGTGTCGAAAATTTGCGGAAATTTTCGAAGTGAAAATTTACGCAAATTTTCGCCTATTAAAATTTCCTGATGCTATTGTGCAATGGATAAAATTATTATTATTATTATTCTATCCATTACGCAATGGATAGAATTTTTTATATTATTCTATCTGTTACGCAATGGATAAAATTTTTTTTATTATTCTATCCGTTGCGCAACGGATAGAATTTTTTTTATTATTCTATCCGTTACGCAACGGATAGAATTTTTTTTATTATTCTATCCNATAAAATAATAATTATTAATAAATTATAAAATGTAAAAAATTTGTCTGTATATAAATGCAAATTTTATAAATTTAGTGAAACGTTACAGAAATTTTTGCGAAAACGTTACGGAAATTTTGCGAAATATTGCGAAATATTGCGAAAATTTTTGCGAAATATTGCGAAAATATTACGAAATATTGCGAAAATATTGCGAAATATTGTGGAAATTTTTGCAAATATTGCGAAAATATTGCGAAATATTGCGAAATATTACGAAATTTTTTTACGTAAACCTCCGAAGGTGTCGAAAATTTGCGGAAATTTTCGAAGTGAAAATTTACGCAAATTTTCGCCTATTAAAATTTCCTGATGCTATTGTGCAATGGATAAAATTATTATTATTATTATTCTATCCATTACGCAATGGATAGAATTTTTTATATTATTCTATCTGTTACGCAATGGATAAAATTTTTTTTATTATTCTATCCGTTGCGCAACGGATAGAATTTTTTTTATTATTCTATCCATTGCGCAATAGATAGAATTTTTATTATTATTCTATTCATTACACAATGGATAGAATTTTTTTTATTATTCTATCTGTTGCGCAATAGATAGAATTTTTTTTATTATTCTATCCGTTGCGCAACGGATAGAATCTTTATTATTATTTTATCTATTGCGCAACAGATAGAATTTTTTATTATTTTATCCATTGTGCAACGGATAAAATTTTTAAGGTTTGCAAGCCTATTATGAGACTCATGAGCCAGCTTGAGCTATACGTGTTGCCCAAATCCCAAATAATTTGGGATTTGGGACGCCAAAATGCACAAATTACTAGTATTTGGGATTTGGGATTTGGGATTTGGGATTTCGGCAAAAAAATACTAATTATAATTTGGGATTTGGGATTTGGGATTTTGGCATTTGGGATTTTGACATTTGGATTTTGAATTTGGGTGGCAGGTATAGCTTGAGCCTTATGAATCAAGCCTTAGTTGAGCTTAGCTTGCGAGCCTATAAGTCTATAATATCAGGCTTGGCTTGGCTTGGCTCAGTTCAGCTCGCTAGGCTCGCGAGCCTTAAGGCTTTTGAGGAGCTTTAAATATGTACATGATCTGGAGAGTTTTTGTGACGTTCAATTCAAACTAATTTATCAGAAACCAATCGAATAATTTTGATTTTTGCTTCACAAAGACCAGATAGTCTAATTAATGTTATTCTACGTTTATTGTTTGGAACATCATCTTTTCGTATACTAGACTCCCGATATTTTGTAAAGCAACATGTAAAAATCTTCCATAAATCACCATTACTAAGTTTACAAGAGTTATATTGTGTCCAAACATTTGAGATTAAAGGCCATCAATTGTTATTAAATTCTTTCTTTGCAATTTCAAGTGTATCTTTTATATTAAAAAGAAGAATTCGTTTTTCATCTGGAAAAAAGTTATTTTTTAACATTGATGAAAAAGTGATTTTACAAAAGAAAAAGTAATGTGAAAAACAAAACAAAACCTTGTTTTATTTAGCGCGATTATTATATTTATGATAATTTTTATTTCGCGCGATTATTACATTTATAATAATATTAATTTGTTAGTAAATCAAATGTGAGATCTTAACGATCTTAACCAATAGAAAAGTTTGATGTTACATGGGATCTGATCACATTTGCGTTTTTACCCGAAATCAATCACATGAATACTACTCCGCTTTAACCCACTCCCAAATGAGGAAATTATAACATTATATTAGTCATCATTTATTATTCTTGATCAAAAGAAAATTTGTACAGAAATCCTTACATTAATTAATTTAATTAATACAACTTGCTATTAACAAAGAAGAGACATTAATAAATTTGACTTATACTCTCTTATACTCATAATGCCTTTTTATTACAATTCAACAATTATTACCCAAACTACTATTGTAAACTTTTTTAAAAAAATATTTTATATACTTTTGGCAAAATTTTACTTAAAGATTTTTCTGATATTAAATTATTTGGGATTATAAATCAGTGCTATCTATTATTCAAAAGAGAAAAGCTATCCCGAAAAAAAACAAAAATAAATATTTTGAAACAAGAAAAAAAAATTAAATTTAAAATAGTTAGAATTATCATTATGTGAGATAAATTTTAATTATTGTATTCTTACAATAAAAAATAATAATAATAAATAAAAATGAAATAAAAACTTCCATCTTTTATAATTTTCAATATATTGTTAATATAATTTTAATGTTATTTTCATATTGTAATATTTTGTTTCATTATGAAATTCCAAAGTTTAAAGTATATAAAATAATATGTTATAAACATGTCTTGTCATTAGAGAGTTTTATATATTGTTATAATTTTATTTTATTATCAAAAATTTTTTTTAAAAATTAAATAATACTGATTATATCAATTTGATGACATAAGTAGTTACAAAACAAAATTAAAAACAACTTTTATTCTATTTATTTTTTATTTATTTCCATCCAAAAGATTATCTAAACACTTAACCAGATCGGTTGTATTATAACGTGCTTTTTTGGGCATCCTAACAAGTTTTAAAATGTCATCTATAACAACAAAAAAGCGGAATGGCCATGGAGAATATAAGTTTAAGAAATTATTATCCATTGTATCTACCAAAACAGGAATTTCCAATTGGGTTGCTGTGACTATTTCACGAGCAGCGGTTAAGCGATCTTTTATTGTGAGATGTTCTTTCACAGATACAACATTACCAATAGGCCAAACATCACTAGCATGTGCTTCTCGAATTTGAATCATATAGAAATCAACGTTTGTTTAATATCGCTTAAATATATCGTTGAGTACATGAGATATGCATCAAAATAATGAACAGGTATATGAACTACCAAGAAGAACGAGAGGACGTCCTGGTTGACAAAACGATCATAAAGACATTGGACTATCATAACCTATCTTGTCTTGAGAAGATTCTAGGAGAATTAATTGGTAATCAGATGTCGACATTTCTTCTGTGAGATCCCCAAGTCAAGCAATGTTATTACAAATATACAATTGTGTAGTTCGAAATTCGGGATCATCTAAAAAAGAAATTAAACTTAAAAAAAAGATTACCTGGATAAAGCTGTGGAGTACATCGCAATATTTGAACAGCCTCATCTGAATAATCAAATTCTCTAACCAAATCATGCTGCATTTGGTCAGTGACATCCATCTAATTTTTGCCACACATAGAATCAGTTTCAACCTTATAATATTGTTCTTGTATTTCAGGTGATAATCTTCGACGTTCCTCTTTATATAACAGGGTTAATAATTCCTCTTTTGTAGTTGGAAGTTTTGGAGAGGTAATTACAGTGTTGATAGAAATATCTTTAGCTTCTACAGAAGTTTCTTCAGATTGTGTGAGTGATGGTAATTCATTGAAATCTTGATGACCACTGGTTTCTTGAAACATGTCGCCACGTAATTTAAGCACAAAATAGAGCATGAATTCTCTTTGAATTTTATAATCAGATAAGATGCGACCATAATTCAACTGTTTTTCAGCAAAAATGAGACGTTGCTGGTCTGGGGAGATACCTTTTTTGTCTTGAATTTTAGTTTTAACTTGATCTATGGTATTGCTCAACTCTCACTAGTCGAATGGAAAAAAATAGAATGGTTTTATTATGAATAGGATTTTGATTGATGGCTAAATTTGCTAAGATTTATTAAGTATAGGCAGTCGATTTTTTCTGATTTATAAATAGGAATTTTCGATTTATGAATTTTCACAAATAGGATGTTCGATTTATGCATATTTGCGCCATCAATAGGATTCCGATTTTTGTTCATTCAACTAGTGTTGTCGCGTACCCTTTACGACAATGTTCTGAAGGTTAAAGAATCTTTCCTAACAAAAACTATCCTACAAGTTAAGTAATATCGTACTGCTTCGGGAGATTCTCTTGATCAATCCACAGCAAATTACAAAGTTAGGTAAGAGAGGCAAAGGTGAGTAAGTTCTTTATTGTGACGGGGTCTTTTACACGTCAAGTTAGTTTGTATTACTTGTGCAAAGCGTATATGTAAAAGGTTTAAACAGCGATAAAATACACAAAGGTTTCAATAAAATGATAACTTTATTAAATAATAATGCGGGATAATATATATATAAAGATAATAAATAAAGATAAATAATATAAAGAAATTAAGAAATAAAATAGAATAAGAATTTAAGAACTGAAGGAATTAAAAAGACTGTAAAAACTAATGGAAAACTGTACTAAAACTAAACTGAACTCTGAACTTCAAACTTGTCTTGAACTCAATCTAAAAGGACCTGTATTTATATCTTTTCAGACACTTCCTGCGTCACAGATAAATTTACCATTCCTTCCTCTAGATTGGTTCCTTTTCTAAATAACACAATTTCTTTTATCTTTATAAGTATTTACCTGAGTATTTCCCTAAGTACCATACCTGGATATATACCTAGGTAAATTCATAATGATAATTCTTCAAATGTAGCACTTACTAATCTGTACTACTGATCTACTTTATTTATAAACTTAAGAATAATACATATAAGAATAAATATAGATAAATAATAATGAATACTAATAAATATTAATTTAAAGTGTCACAATGTCTACCTCTATGGTAATTGTTTTTCCAGTCAACGTTTTAATATAAATAAGCATTTTTAAATTTCGAAAGTTTTGCAAAAATAAGAATAAATAAATCAAATCCATCAAATCCGTTCAAATTTAAATAACTTGTTACTGAAAATAGTCACATGTTGGAGTTATTTTTAAAAAATCTGTCAACTGATTACGGATAGTGTTATGAATCGTGAATACAAAATCACAATTAATCGCTTATCAACTATATAGTCGAGTACAAATGTTAATAGACGATTAATCGCGATTAATCGGTGATTATTAAAATTGTAATTAATTGTGAATAATCGTGATTAATCAGCAATTATTAAAATCGTGATTAACTGTAATAATCGCAATTTATAATTATAATTTTTATTCAATTCGAAAAAATATTATAATTATAATAATAATAATAATAAAACCATGGGGCTAAATAATAATAAAAATAAAATCGTAGAAATAAGAATCGTGAGAGCTAAAAATCGTGGGAGACGAAACCGTGGGAGTAAGAATCGTGAAGGCTAAAAACCGTGGGAGACAAGAATAATAATAATAACAAAATTGCAAGGGCTATAATAACATTAGTAAATTTTTTTAAATGTAAACCTTCGAAGTCTTTCACTTCGATAACCTTCGAATACCTCCAACATAATTATAATATTTACGAAGGTTATTGGTACCGAAAACTTTCATTTTTATTAATAAAACATAATACTCCGGAGATTATTGATATTGATAACCTTCAATAACCTTCATTTTATCATAATAAACATAATATTTGCGAAGATTATTGGTCTGATAACCTTCAATAACCTTTGAAAACGAAATTATTACAATAACCTCCGATATAAAAAATTTCCAGATAAATAATAATAATAATAATAATAATAATATGTAACGATTCTATCTACACCCCCTGTATTTTTCTATTTTTAACTTTAACTTATTTTATTATCTATTTTATTTATATTAATAATGATTGTCAAATGTTAACATGTTGGAAACATGTTCTGATAGATGATCAAGTTGATCAAAGGGATCGCTAATTTAATCTGTACATGTATAACCATTTATATTATTTATTTTTACATTTATATTTTACATTTCATTTATTATATATGAATTATCTAGTCCGGACAACCTATGATTATATGTATTTATATTTATTATTATTTATTATTATGTATAAACACAAGTATATAAGGCAATGTATTTTTATTTAATAAAGGACAGTTCTCTGTCATATAATTTATTATTAATTTAATCACTGTTTATTTGACAAAGTGCTTACACACATTTGCTTCTTGAAGAAGCGTAGTTATTGATTTTGTTTTAAACGACCAGTGTGATCTCATCTTTATTCAGGTACTTATAATATACATTACAAACAAGTAATTTAAACTACAAATACATATAGAATAAAAACTGACTATAAAATTTTAAATTTTGACGATCTAACAGCCACCGTAAGACCAACAAGCATCTTATTTAATAGGAACGCCTATTAAAGTTAAATTATAAAGTAAAAACGAACCCTCTAACTACTACTATACATGTTCCCAAAATTGATTTTGGATTTTTGAGGTATTTCGACTTTTTGAAATTTATGCAGAATCTATTCTATATATGGAAGTAAAAAAAAATATCCAGTTATGTGTATCTTTAATCAAAGAATAGATCTGGATGATCAAAAAATTTCAGATTTTAGGTAAAATAATTTCGTCTTCTATGAAAAACTATTTCGACTTTTTTCCCCGAAATTGCAATTTCGGGGTCCCAAAATAATTTTGCGTACAAGTATAATTACTACTACACCACTTCAACTTCAGACCTTTGCATAAAGCGCGGTCAATACTACATTACAACACTTTTATACCTTGAATCCCAGTGTACTAATCTACGGTACTCACCAACCCTAGTCATAACACACTGGTTAGGCGAAATAAAGTTTCTTCCAAGATATAAGGCTCGAGGTTACTATTACGAACCGAAATTCTACCAGCATTGACATTCTCTGGTCATTAACAGGAAAATTTTCATCTCCTGCTCACTTTTTAACGTCAGTTTCTCATGGTCGAATATTTCTTTTCCCTCCCATTCAAACGATGGTGTAATGAACATACGTTCTCTCAGTATGTGTGTTAGTAATTCACCGTGGTCCTTATAAATTGGTGTCATTAACAGATCCAAAAATCCTTCCAAGCATCTCTATGTATGGAAGTCAGGCTGTCCGATGGATTGTTCTCTTAAGTGAAGTACATCGCCTTTTTGAGTCTGTCGTTGATACTACCTGTTGGGAGAGCGTGGGGAATTCTCAGCTAATTTACCAAGTTTAACCCGGTAGTTATCACTAAGAATAGTTTATACCTGCCGCCCAAATTCGAAATCCAAATGCCGAAATCCCAAATGCCAAAATCCCAAATCCCAAATCCCAAATTATAATTAGTATTTTTTGCCGAAATTCCAAATCCCAAATCCCAAATACTAGTAATTTGTGCATTTTGGCGTTCCAAATTCCAAATTATTTGGGATTTGGGCAACACGTATAGAATAGTTATAGAGGTAAGTGATCCAATCGATGTTGAAGATGTGGATAAATAAAAAAAAAAGGTAAAGAAATCCGGAATTTTGGACAAGAGAAGGTATGAAACTGACAATAGTTTATTTTTGATAAAAAGGAATATTTTCGGAGGGGGAGGGAATAATGTAGAATAATCAATGATATGCAAAAGAAGAAGGGTGTAGAATTCAGGCGCAGGTTAATTAGTAAGATTCTAGATGTATACTAGGAAATTCAAAGAAAACGAAGTACACTGCGGCGGTCACGTGACTTTTCCGGGAGAACAATAAAATTATGTCGGCCAAAAGAGAAAAAAAATTAAGACTATAGACTATGTAATAGTATTTGATTAAAATCTGGAACAGGTCAAGATAACAGTAAAACAAGAATTTGTTCAAGCTTTATATATAAAGAAATAAAAAGAAACAGTTTCTTTATTGAAGAAATTAAAGAGATAATACAAGCGAAGCAAATTTTTAAAGAAAATAATTATATCATAAAGAAACTATAAACTTTATTAAAACGTTTTTATTACTTTTTTCTGGCCTATGAGCACTACTCTTACATGAGGAAGTAAATTAAAAGTCTTTAAATACTTTTCAAGATCTACTTTATACATATAAATAAAGAAATCTATTTGTTACATAATAAAAGTAAAGAAAAATAAGCAAAGAAATAAACAAAAAGGTCTATTCTAGTTTCTAAACAACTTGGCTTCTTGTAGATGGATGGCTGCTTCGAAGAGTGGTCATCTTTTAGATGGATTGTTCCTTCGCCAGGAAGAGTGGTCATCTTTCAGAAGAATGGTCGCTCATCCGCAGTTCCGCAGTTCGATTTTCCAAGTCACGTGTCACGTGATAGGCGCAGCCGAAAAATTATACATACGTTTCTTAAACAAAATAAAGAAAATAATAATAAAAAAAATAATAAGAAGGACGGGGACAAGAGGGACACGACAATAGAAGCGGAATAGAGGTAGGTGAGGAAGGATAACTAGTGCTAAATACTAATAAGCATTAATAAGTAATAATAAGAATTATATAAAGTATATGTATACAAGATTATATATATATATAATTATAAGGAAAAATAAATAAATAAATAAATAAAAGAAGAAAAGTAAATAAGTAAAAAAATAATCGTAACATCGTAAAGGGGTATTCCTCGACGCAAAATGTTGACCGTTATTCACGGAAAGTATTGTAATCCAATAAAAATAAAACTTCAAACTACTCCCACATACTCAACAACTAACCCTCTACTCAATACCACAACTCACACCCCGGCGCAACTTAATAAACATCACACTCCCCCGTCCTCCCACAATTCGTCATATCACACACCGTTACCACCGATCATCACCTAAGTACCAACGTACCCTTTTTCGTTATCAATATGTCACACCTGGATCTACAAGATCGACGATTCAGGGTCAAACCAAGATTTGACAATTCCCTCCAAAAAGTATTCCATGAAAAAGACGAGGAATTTTGTGACGCAGACCCGTTCGCTATCAAGCCAAAAATTAAACAGCCCCAGAATACATCCCTGTTTCCAGTATTCGTTCGAAACAAAACTGTTAACCTAGGAAAAAGCAGTCTGGCTTACACAAAAACCGACCACTAGTTCGTCTCAGGGCTCATCCATACAAAGACTATTCCCAAGAAAATAGTAAAATCCGCCGTTTACACCTTTCCTCAAGAAAACCAGAACCAAATCCGCAAGCACACTGCAATACATCTACCAGACAAGAGGCATCACTATAGTCTTATCCGGCTCGCTGTTAGCCTCCAACTAAAGTAGTACGCAAGGTAAACTATTACATTTTACTACTGCAGATTTTGAGAAATTTATTGACCGGAGAGAAAGAGTTTTTTTTTTTTTTTAGAAGCGTAGTTATTGATATAACTAACACACATACAATTACACCTACATCAGTAAATTTTTTTAAACGTAAGCCTTCGAAGTCTTTCACTCCAATAACCTTTGAATACCTCTAACATAAACGTAATATTTACGAAGGTTATTGATACCGAAAACCTTTATTTTTATTAATAAAACGTAATACTCCAGAGGTTATTGATATCGATAACCTTCAATAACCTTCACTTTATCATAATAAACGTAATATTTGCAAAGGTTATTGGTCCGATAACCTTCAATAACCTTTGAAAACAAAATTATTACAATAACCTTCGATATAAAAAATTTCCTGATGTACAAAATAAGAGTTAACGAGACTAACTCATATATTTGGTAGCAGCAGCACGTTTATTTATCACACCCTGATCATATAGTTATTTGTCACCTCTTTCTACATTTTATTTATCAACACACCCGTGACGTATAAAACGTCGAAATTANCGGCTCGCTGTTAGCCTCCAACTAAAGTAGTACGCAAGGTAAACTATTACATTTTACTACTGCAGATTTTGAGAAATTTATTGACCGGAGAGAAAGAGTTTTTTTTTTTTTTTAGAAGCGTAGTTATTGATATAACTAACACACATACAATTACACCTACATCAGTAAATTTTTTTAAACGTAAGCCTTCGAAGTCTTTCACTCCAATAACCTTTGAATACCTCTAACATAAACGTAATATTTACGAAGGTTATTGATACCGAAAACCTTTATTTTTATTAATAAAACGTAATACTCCAGAGGTTATTGATATCGATAACCTTCAATAACCTTCACTTTATCATAATAAACGTAATATTTGCAAAGGTTATTGGTCCGATAACCTTCAATAACCTTTGAAAACAAAATTATTACAATAACCTTCGATATAAAAAATTTCCTGATGTACAAAATAAGAGTTAACGAGACTAACTCATATATTTGGTAGCAGCAGCACGTTTATTTATCACACCCTGATCATATAGTTATTTGTCACCTCTTTCTACATTTTATTTATCAACACACCCGTGACGTATAAAACGTCGAAATTAAAAATTTATTTTATTTTAACGAATTAGTAGAAATTCTTTATATTTATTTCTCGACCACCTCTGAATCTGCCCTTATTAAAATTAAAGTGAATTTCTAAAAATAAAAATTTATTTTTAATTCAAGTTTATTTAATTTAATTATTAATTATTTAAAGTTTATTTAATTTATTTTTAAAATTAATTTATTAAAATTCGTTTGTTTAATTAGTTTATTTTTAATTTATTTATTAATTTATTAAAATCGTCCTAGTTTTTAGTTTAATAAATATTTAAATTTTTTATTTATTTTCTTAATTTATTTTAAAAACTTATTAAAAATCTAAAATACATTTATTTATTTAATTATTTGTGGCCGCAGAGGACCGCAAAAAGAAGATATAATTAAATAGTGTATGAATCATATCCGGAATTTTTTTAATCCGGGCAACAATAATAACGACGACTTAGAAGAGGGACAACAAGAGGAAAACCCACCTCTCGAACTTGCAAAAAGTCAAGAAAGAACGTCGACACCACCACCGCTAACCGAAGCCACCGACGAACAACTCCGGGAGACATGAGAAAGGATAAACCGAGAAAACAAACTCTGGGAATAAAGAGAGTTTAGACTTGGACCTTTTACCACACAAACAACACAAGACTTTATAACCCAAGACCTTGAAATCGTTCATCGCTTAGAGGAAGAAGCCGACCGACTTGAAACTGAATGCCATAATCGCCAAATTGCCGAAGAACAAGAACAAATACGATTAGCACAAGAAGAATAAGAAAGAAGACGAGTATACGAACAGTAATAAAGAACAAGAGTAACTCTATCTGATATCTTTTTAAATCACCCTCCTATTAATACACCCACTAGACAACTGTCTATATCGCCGAATCACCGAAATCGTACATCACCGATTTTACCTAGATTACCCCAAGACGAAACCGTCCTACTGTTAACCCTGTTGCTTAAGAAGTAGAAGCAAGAGTTCAATATATTATTCCTTTAACTAAGGAAGACAAGGAAGTTATTGCTACCCCTACACCTATTATTGAAGAGAATATTGAAGAAAATTTATTAAATCTTGTTAATAATTTTAATAATTTAAATATTCACGTTGCACAAAATCAGCCAATAGAAATTGAGCCTACACCTTAAGGATTACCCGAAAAAACTCAACAGATAAATCCAAATAATTTAAGACAACTACCAATGATGGATGTACAACAACTTACCAATTTGATCACTACATTAACCACAGCTATTACTAATAATCAACAGCAGAATCCACCAGTACAAAACCAACCTGGACCTGCAGCAAACACGCCTAAAATCTCCATACAAATTCCAACATTTAGAGGAGATCCAAAAGAAAATGTATCTGCTTGATTAATGCAAGTGCAAACTATTTTTGAGGCACAACAAATTAATGATGCAACTATGTAATGTCAATACGCAAGTACAAGAATGATCTTGCTCGAATTAGAGCACACAATAATAATGGTGTACCATGGGCAGATTGGAATACATTTAAAACTGCTGTAACAACCACATTTCAACCTCCAAATTATCAAGCTTACCTACGACAACAACTGGAGAAATTACGACAAACAGGAAGTGTTCGTGATTATACCACCCAGTTTCAAAATATTATAGGCCAAGTTGAGGATATGGGAGATATGGATCAAGTAACAAATTATTTAAGAAGATTAAAACCATTTACGTAAACTGAATTATCTTATTGAGCACCTGCGAATTTGGAAGATGCAATTGGAATTGCTACTCGATTTGATACAGCGATGTGGTGATTTAGTAAACCGAACAATAATAATAATAAATCTCGTTCTAATTATAATAATAACAATTATAATCGGTCAACATCAAAGGATGATGGTGGACCTATGCCAATGGATCTTAGTTCCATAAGAGAAAATAAATCTCGTAATTGTACTCATTATCAAAAGAATAAATATTCTAATAACTCTAATAACAGAAACAACAACTACAATAATGGCAATAATAAAGGCAACAACAAGAAAGGAAATTGTTTTAAATGTGGTAAACTAGGACATTATGCAAAAGAATGTCGTAGCTAAAAACAAAGTCTACAAACATTGGAAGAAAACAACGAAGAATTGGTACATGTAGAATTAACATAAACTGAAACAAACTGAGATCAACTACTACGATTCAACGGAAAAGTCAATAGAAAACATGCTTGGATTTTACTTGATAATGGAGCTTCTCGAAATTTCATTAATGAAAAATTTGTCCAAGAAAACTACCTAAAAACTAAAACCAGTACACCTATTACAGTTGAACTTGTCGATGGACGTAAACAAAGAACTGATCAAATTGTTACTATGTCTACATTACAATTAGATAATTATAAAACCACCAGTATTTCTGCACAAATAATTGCATTAAACCGATATGATGTTATTTTGGGAAAAAATTAGTTATATCATGCCAACCTTTCAGTTGATTGGAGACAAAACATTCTTACCTTTAACTATGGTAAAAGAAAAATTGTAGTAAATGCAAATGAAGTAGAAAAAGGAAACCAAAATGAATGCAATTCTGTCTTTATTTCAAGACAACAATTAGCGAAAGTTTTCGATAGCGATGAACTATTTACTATTCATTTGTCACAACAAGAAATTGAACCAACACCGCTTACACTAGTGTTAGGAATCGTGTATATATTTGTACTCGATTATTTGTCACGATTATTTGCCGATTATTCACGATTATTCAGCGATTATTCGGCAATTATTTGGCGATTATTCAACGATTATTCAACGATTATTTGGCGATTATTCAGCTCAACGATTATTTGACGATTATTCAGCGATTATTCAGCGATTATTCGACGATTATTCGACGATTATTCGCGATTATTCGATGATTATTCGACAATTATTTGACGATTTTTCATAGATATTTTTTTAAAAACTTGAATAACTTCGCGAATATCAATGCTACAAGGATGAAATACATACCATTTTGTAGCTAAAAATAAGACCGTTCTTTCTGTCTTAGAAATATCTTAGTAGAAAATTGCTCTGTGCTTCAATAATCGCGAGCGAAGTTAAAAAAATAGAAAGAAATAAGTGAAAATTTGCAAAAATTTTCACAGGTGGTGAAAATTTGTGCAAATTTTTGCCTCTAAAAATTTTCTGATGCTAATACCATCAAAATCACTACTAAGCAAATATAAAAATATAAGTAAATATTTGTTTCTTTTAAATAAAATATTTATTTAACACTCAATTTTGATATTAATTAATAAATAACAAAGTTTATAAAATTTCAATATTTAAATTGATTTATTAATATAATTAATATTAAATGGTTTGATATTAAATCAAAATTAACATTTAGAATTGGTAAATTAATATTAGAAATTATAAAAGTTATATTAAAAATTAAAAATTATTAAGGAAACATTTCTATATATGTATTATTTCGTTTAATAAAAAGAATTTGATTGACTAAATGTGGATTTAACCTATTTCTAAGAGAAGTTACATGAATTCCAGCATCTGAAAATAATCTTTCAGATGGTACAGATGTTGCAGGAATTGATAAATATTTTTGTACCAATTTTGATAAATTGGGATATAAATTACAATTTGCTTTCCACCAAATTAAAGGATCACTTTTTTCATACATTAATAACTCTTTCATTTGTACATATTGTTCAAATTCATTTGAATTAGTTCTAAATTCTTGATTGGAAGTTGAAGAAAGATGTGAAAAAAAAGATGATATTAAAGATGTTGAATCTACTTCTAATGAACTTTGAGTTTCATTAGATGACAAATTTACACTTTCTTCAATTTCTTTTTTAATTTTGTTATGTATAATATCACGTAGTGTTAGGAACTGGGTCTATATTTAGATTCGAATAATCGTCACGAATAATTGACGAATAATCGACGAATAATCGCGAATAATCGACGAATAATCGCAAATAATCGACGAATAATCGCGAATAATCGACGAATAATCGCGAATAATCGTCGAATAATCGCGAATAATCGCCAAATAATCGTCGAATAATCGTTGAATAATCGCGAATAATTGACGATTATTCGCGATTATTCGACGATTATTCGCGATTATTCGCGATTATTCGGCGATTATTCGAAAATTTTACACGATTTTTCGCAGATATTTTTTTTAAAACTCAAATAACTTCGTGAATATCGATGTTACAAGGACGAAACATATATCATTTTGTAGCCAAAAACAAGGCCGTTCTTTCTGTCTTAGAAATATCTTAGTAGAAAATTGCTCTGTGCTTCGATAATCGTGAGCGAAGTCAAAAAAACAGAAAAAAATAGTTGAAAATTTGCGAAAATTTTTGTAGATGGTGAAAATTTGTGCAAATTTTCACCTCTAAAAATTTTTTGATGCTAATACTATCAAAATCACTACTAAGTAAATATAAAAATATAAGTAAATGTTTGTTTCTTTTAAATAAAATATTTATTTAACACTCAATTTTGATATTAATTAATAAATAACAAAGTTTATAAAATTTCAATATTTAAATTGATTTATTAATATAATTAATATTAAATGGTTCAATATTAAATCAAAATTAACATTTAGAATTGGTAAATTAATATTAGAAATTATAAAAGTTATATTAAAAATTAAAAATTATTAAGGAAACATTTCTAAATATGTATTATTTTGTTTAATAAAAAGAATTTGATTGACTAAATGTGGATTTAATCTATTTCTACGAGGAGTGATATGAATTTCAGCATCTGAAAATAATCTTTCAGAAGGTACAGATGTTGCAAGAATTGATAAATATTTTTGTGCTAATTTTGATAAATTGGAATATGAATTACAATTAGCTTTCCACCAAATTAAAGGATCACTTTTTTCATGCATCAATAACTCTTTCATTTGTAAATATTGGTTAATTTCATTTGAATTAGTTCTAAATCCTTGATTAGAAGTTGAAGAAAGATGAGAAAAAAAAGATGATATTAAAGATGTTGAATCTACTTCTAATGAACTTTGAGTTTCATCAGATGACAAATTTACAATTTCTTCAATTTCTTTTTTAATTTTGGTATGTATAATATCATGTGTATTCTAAATAATAAATTAGATAAAAAGTTAAATATTATATAAATTATTTAATTAAAAAGATATATACTTACTTGTGAACAAAAAGTTAAATTTTTAAATCTAGGATCTAAAAATGATACAGTTATTCCATAATTATTTGAAATACTTCATCTTTTTTTAAGATCATCTAAAATAGTATTACAAATGTTTGAAATTGTAATATTTATAATAATAGTATTATTTGATTTTATATTTTTTAAATTACGTATAACTTCATCAATTATAGGAGCAGTAAGAGCTAATGTTGTATATTTTTCTCCTCCTAATAATCTTGTTGCTTGTTCAACAGAAACTAATAATTTTGTTAAATTTTGAATAGTTTTCCATTCTGCTGAAGTGAGTAAAAGTTAATCCATAATATTAAAATCATGAACATCACTTGATAAATGACTATTTTCTAAGTTATTGGCTAACCATTTAATTGGATTTTTTAATTCATAAAGTCAAACTAAAGCATTGTAAAATGAATTCCACCTTATATCTATAGGCTTGATAATTTCAACTGTTTTATTTTCTTGAATTTGATTACACATAACTTGTGCACATCTTAATTGTTGTCTTCTTTTATCACTTCTCAAAAAAGTAATAAGATTTTTTACTTTTGTTACATCAGGAAATTTTTTATGTTGGAGGTTATTGTAATAATTTCGTTTTCAAAGGTTATTGAAGGTTATCGGACCAATAACCTTCGCAAATATTATGTTTATTATGATAAAGTGAAGGTTATTGAAGGTTATTGATATCAATAACCTCCGGAGTATTACGTTTTATTAATAAAAATGAAGGTTTTCGGTACCAATAACCTTCGTAAATATTACGTTTATATTGGAGGTATTCGAAGGTTATCGGAGTGAAGGACTTCGAAGGCTTACGTTTAAAAAAATTTACTGATGTATTAGAGGATCAATTATTTTCAATCCTTTATTAACTGATAATTGCAATGTATAAGCAGCACATGGGATCCAATCTTTTCCCAATCTTGTTACTGCAGATTTAACATTACTTCCATTATCTGTAACTATAATTATTATTTTATCTTCCAAATTCCAGTCATCAAGAACTTTTGATACATGACAAGAAATTTCAACACCAATATGTGGATATAGTATTTCTCCAACATTCAAAACCATGTTACAAATCTCAAATTCTTTGTTAATCCAATGAGCAGNATAGAAGTTCAACAATAGATTGTTGTTTTGGTTGTTTTAGATTGTTGATTTCTTCTGGAGTTTTTGAAGATAGTGAAGCTTCAGTAATATGATGATCATCACGAAGATATTTTGTATAATTAGTTGTAGAACCATGATGAGCATATTTGCGTGTACAATCTTTTATTTGACAGATTGCATAAACAACATCTGTTTCTGTATCATGATCAGTTATGAAAAAATCCCAAACAAAACTAGATCTCAATGCTGCCACTGTTTTTGATTTTTTTGATTTTGATTTTTTTCCTTTAGAGGTTTTTAATAAAACAAATGCTTTTCTTTTTCTACGATTTTGAAGACGACTAGAATTACTTAAAATATTATTGCTACTGATTTCACCTTCATCACCTTCATCACCTTCATCACCTTCATTACCTTCATTATCTTCATTACCTTCATCACCTTTATCACCTTTATCATTAATTTCATAATTATTTAATTCTTCTATATTAATTGATTTTTCAAAAAAAGATTGAATTCCTTTCTTATTTGTATTGCCTTTTATTCTATTTATTGGGATTTTTTTTCTTTGGATAATATTTTTACTTGATAAAGTAATAGGTATTTCTTCTTTACTTAGAAAATTCATTAAATTCATTTCAAAAGATAAAAAATCATTTTCATTATTAGAATTATTTTCTAGAATCCAACCTTCTGTATTTTTCACATCTACATTTTCTTCATGTTCTACCACCTTTCCCTTTCCTTTTTCTACTCTTTTTTTATTACTATTTATTCTCTTTTCACTTTCTCCTTCTTCATCCTCTTCTTTATCCTCCTCTTCATCCTCTTCATCTATTTCTATAATTTTGACAATATCTCTTTTTCCTTTTTCTACTCTTTTTTTATTACTATTTATTCTCTCTTCACTTTTCCCTTCTTCATCCCACTGGTCGAAAATTTATAAAAACTATACCTATCGGGTACCAGATAGGTGTAGTATCCGTGCCTAATATCGTACACATATCGGGTACCCGATAGGTGTAAAAAATGTTTTTTTACACATATCGGGTACCCGATAAGTGTGAAAAATGTTTTCTCACACCTATCAGGTACCCGATATGTGTACGATATTAGGTACGGATACTACACCTATCTGGTACCCGATAGGTATAGTTTTTATAAATTTTCGACCAGTGGGATGAAGAAGGGAAAAGTGAAGAGAGAATAAATAGTAATAAAAAAAGAGTAGAAAAAGGAAA
>PQFF01000051.1:185734-196874 GCA_003547095.1 Diversispora epigaea | reverse complement strand
TTTCCTTTTTCTACTCTTTTTTTATTACTATTTATTCTCTTTTCACTTTCTCCTTCTTCATCCTCTTCTTTATCCTCCTCTTCATCCTCTTCATCTATTTCTATAATTTTGACAATATCTCTTTTTCCTTTTTCTACTCTTTTTTTATTACTATTTATTCTCTCTTCACTTTTCCCTTCTTCATCCCACTGGTCGAAAATTTATAAAAACTATACCTATCGGGTACCAGATAGGTGTAGTATCCGTGCCTAATATCGTACACATATCGGGTACCCGATAGGTGTAAAAAATGTTTTTTTACACATATCGGGTACCCGATAAGTGTGAAAAATGTTTTCTCACACCTATCAGGTACCCGATATGTGTACGATATTAGGTACGGATACTACACCTATCTGGTACCCGATAGGTGTAGTTTTTATAAATTTTCAACCAGTGTTCTCTTCTTTATCCTCCTCTTCATCCTCTTCATCATCTGTTTCTATAATTTTGACAATATTTCTTTTTCTTTTTTTCCCCACTTCTTTTTCTATTCTCCTTTCCTCAAGTTCTTTACTCTTTTCTCTTCTATCATTCTCTTCTCTTTTGTCATTTTCTTCTCTTCTTATACTCCTCTTCCCTCTTATACTCCCTTCTTCTAAGTGTCTGTGACCCTCCATAACTGTAATTTCAGCGATTTTACTCTTTCCTTTACTTCTCACTTCTTTTTCTATTCCCCTTTCCTCGAGTTCTTCACTCTCTTCTCTTCTAATACCCCCCCTTTTTCCTCCTGTCCCTTCTCTTAGACGTCTGTAACCTTCTGGAACCGTAATTATCCCTTCTCTTAGACGTCTGTGACCTTTCGCGACCGTAATTAGAGCAGTTTCGGTAACATCGACGATTTTGACGATTTTGGTTCTTCCCTCACCCTCCCTCTACCGTCTTCTCCACTCTCTTCACTACCCTCTTCGTTATTTTCGTGGTGTGGCCTTCTTTCCTTCTCCGCGTTAGTTCAATTCTCCCGAGGTTCGATTATTATTACCGGTTCGCTCATGTCGGAATCTACAAAAAAAAAGATTATCATTAATAATCTTATAAAAATATTATTATTATAATATAATATTATAATTATAATAAAAATTATAATTATAATAAAAATATTATAATTATAATATTCTATTCGAATATTATAATATTTTCGAATAAAATATTATAATTATAATATTATAATTATTATATTATAATTATAATATTTTCGAATAAAATATTATAATTATAATATTATAATTATTATATTATAATTATAATNCTTTCCTCGAGTTCTTCACTCTCTTCTCTTCTAATACCCCCCCTTTTTCCTCCTGTCCCTTCTCTTAGACGTCTGTAACCTTCTGGAACCGTAATTATCCCTTCTCTTAGACGTCTGTGACCTTTCGCGACCGTAATTAGAGCAGTTTCGGTAACATCGACGATTTTGACGATTTTGGTTCTTCCCTCACCCTCCCTCTACCGTCTTCTCCACTCTCTTCACTACCCTCTTCGTTATTTTCGTGGTGTGGCCTTCTTTCCTTCTCCGCGTTAGTTCAATTCTCCCGAGGTTCGATTATTATTACCGGTTCGCTCATGTCGGAATCTACAAAAAAAAAGATTATCATTAATAATCTTATAAAAATATTATTATTATAATATAATATTATAATTATAATAAAAATTATAATTATAATAAAAATATTATAATTATAATATTCTATTCGAATATTATAATATTTTCGAATAAAATATTATAATTATAATATTATAATTATTATATTATAATTATAATATTTTCGAATAAAATATTATAATTATAATTATAATATAATAATTATAATATTATAATTATAATATTATATTTAATATTTTCGAATTATAATATTTTTTCGAATCGAATAAAAATTATAATTATTTGAAAATATAATTATATAATTATAATATTTATTTGATTCGAAAAAATATTATAATTATAATATCGCAATTATTACGGTTAATCACGATTTTAATAATCGCAGATTAATCGCGATTATTCACGATTAATCACGATTTTAATAATCGCCAATTAATCGCGATTAATCGTCTATCAACATTTGTATTCGATTATATAGTTGATAGGCGATTAATCGCGATTTTGTATTCGCGATTCATAACACTAATATCATGTGTATTCTAAATAATAAATTATATAAAAAGTTAAATATTATATAAATTATTTAATTAAAAAAATATATACTTACTTGTGAACAAAAGGTTAAATTTTTAAATCTAGGATCTAAAAATGATGCAATTACTCCATAATTATTTGGGATATTCCATCTTGTTTCAAGATCATTCAAAATAGTATTACAAATATTTGAAATTGTAATATTTGTAATAATAGTATTTTTTGATTTTATATTTTTAAAATTACGTATAACTTCATCAATTATTGAAGTAGTAAGAGCTAATGTTGTATAATTTTCTCCTCCTAATAATTTTGTTGCTTGTTCAGCAGAAGCTAATAATTTTGTTAAATCTTGAATAGTTTTCCATTCTGTTGAAGTGGGTAAAAGTTGATCCATAATATTAAAATCACGAACATCAATTGATAAATAACTATTTTCTAAGTTATTAGCTAACCATTTAATTGAATTTTTTAATTCATAAAGTTGAACTAAAACATTGTAAAATGAATTTCACCTTATATCTATAGGCTTAATAATTTCAACTGTTTCATTTTCTTGAATTTGATTATACATAACTTGTGCACGTCTTAATTGTTGTCTTCTTTTATCACTTCCCAAAAAAATAATAAGATTTTTTACTTTTGTTATTAAAGGATCAATTATTTTTAATCCTTTATTAACTGATAATTGCAATGTATGAGCAGCACATGTGATCCAATCTTTTTCCAATCTTGTTACTGCAGATTTAACATTACTTCCATTATCTGTAACTATAATTATTATTTTATCTTCCAAATTCCAGTCATCAAGAACTTTTGATACATGACGAGAAATTTCAACACCAGTATGTGGATATGGTATTTCTCCAACATTCAAAACCATATTACAAATTTCAAATTCTTTGTTAATCCAATGAGCAGTAATGCCCAAATATGAATCATGTGCTTTTGATAACCACAGATCAAAGGTTAAATAAATATAATTAATAGAATTAATTATAGTGTCTTTGAGTTGTCTTTTCATATAATTATATGAAAGATCTATTAAATTTTTAACTGTGTTAATGCAAGGAATAGAAAATTGTGAATTGAGTGCATTACTATAATTTTTGAAATAATCATTTTCAACAATAGATAATAGTTGTCTTGTTCCTACTATAAATTTTACAAGATCTTGATTTAATAATTTTTGTTTTCTTNCCAATCTTGTTACTGCAGATTTAACATTACTTCCATTATCTGTAACTATAATTATTATTTTATCTTCCAAATTCCAGTCATCAAGAACTTTTGATACATGACGAGAAATTTCAACACCAGTATGTGGATATGGTATTTCTCCAACATTCAAAACCATATTACAAATTTCAAATTCTTTGTTAATCCAATGAGCAGTAATGCCCAAATATGAATCATGTGCTTTTGATAACCACAGATCAAAGGTTAAATAAATATAATTAATAGAATTAATTATAGTGTCTTTGAGTTGTCTTTTCATATAATTATATGAAAGATCTATTAAATTTTTAACTGTGTTAATGCAAGGAATAGAAAATTGTGAATTGAGTGCATTACTATAATTTTTGAAATAATCATTTTCAACAATAGATAATAGTTGTCTTGTTCCTACTATAAATTTTACAAGATCTTGATTTAATAATTTTTGTTTTCTTGAATTAAGAGGTCTTGATAAAAGTTCAACAATAGATTGTTGTTTTGATTGTTTTAGATTTTTTATTTCTTCTGGAGTTTTTGAAGATAGTGAAGCTTCAGTAATATGATGATCATCACGAAGATGTTTTGTATAATTAGTTGTAGAACCATGATGAACATATTTGCGTGTACAATCTTTTACTTGACAGATTGCATAAATAACACCTGTTTCTGTATCATGATCAGTTATGAAAAAATCCCAAACAAAACTAGTTCTCAATGCTGCCACTGTTTTGATTTTTTTGTTTTTAATTTTTTTCCTTTAGAAGTTTTTAATAAAACAGATGCTTTTCTTTTTCTACGATTTTGAAGATGACTGGAATTACTTAGAATATTATTGTTACTGATTTCCCCTTCATCACCTTCATCATCTTCATCACTTCCATCACCTTCATCACCTTCATCACCTTCATTATCTTCATCACTTTCATCACCTTTATTATTTTCATCACTGGTTTTATAATTATCTAATTCAATTTCTTTCTTATTTATATTACCTTTTATTCTATTCATTGTGGTTTTTTGGATAATATTTTTACTTGATGAAGCAATAGGTGTTTCTTCTTCATTTAGAAAATTCATTAAATTCATTTCAAAAGATAAAAAATCATTTTCATTATCATTCAAAATAGAATTATTTTCTAGAATCCAACCTTCTGTATCTTCCATATCTATATTTTTTTCATATTCTACTGCCTTTTCTTTTCCTTTTTCTAATCTTTTTTTATTATTATTTATTTTCTCTTCGCATTCCTCTTCTTTATCTTCTTCTTTATCTTCCTCTTCATCCTCCTTTTCATCCTCTTCTTCACTTATTTCTATAATTCTTTTTCTTTTTTTACTCACTTCTTTTTCTATTTTTCTTTCCTCAAGTTCTTCACTCTCTTCTCTTTTGTCATACTCTTCTCTTCTTACACTTTCCTTTACTCCCTTACTCCCTTCTCCTATCCGTCCGTAACGTCCGTAACCCTTTATGAGTGTAATTTCAGCGATTTCGGTGATTTTAGCGATTTTATTTTTTCCCACTTCTTTTTCAGTTCTTTTTTCCTCGAGTTCTTCACTCTCTTCTTTTCTTAAACTTCTTCTTATTTCAGTACTCACTTCTTTTAAGCGTCTGTGACGTCCATGACCCTTTGCAACTGTAATTTTGACGATTTTGGCGATTTTATTTTTTCCCACTTCTTTTTCCACTCTTTCCCCCTCAAGTTCTTCGCTCTCCTCTCTTCTGTAGTTCTCTTCTCTTTTTATACTTCCCCTTCTTCTCTTACTCCCTTCTCCTGAGCGTCCGTGACCTTTCGCGATCATAATTTCGACGATTTCGGCGATTTCGGCTCTTCTCACACTTTCTCCTTCACCTTCTCTTCCATCCTCTTCTCCACCCTCTTCTCCGCCCTCTTCTTTATTTTTATTTTTATGTTGTGACCTTCTTCCCTTCTCGGCATTGGTCCAATTTTCCTGAGGTTCGATTATTATTACCGGCTCGTTCATGTTAACCGGAAGAAATCTAAAAAAAAAAAAAGATTATTGTTAGATTTATATATATCATCTGGAAATTTTTTATATTGGAAGTCATTGTAATAATTTCGTTTTCAAAGGTTATTGAAGGTTATCGGACCAATAACCTTTGCAAATATTACGTTTATTATGATAAAATGAAGGTTATTGAAGGTTATCAATATTAATAACCTCCGGAGTATTACGTTTTATTAATAAAAATGAAGGTTTTCGGTACCAATAACCTTTGTAAGTATTACGTTTATATTGGAGGTATTTGAAGGTTAACGAAGTGAAGGACTTCGAAGGCTTACATTTAAAAAAATTTACTGATAATATTATAATTATAATACATCAGGAAATTTTTTATGTCGGAGGTTATTGTAATAATTTCGTTTTCAAAGGTTATTGAAGGTTATCGGATCAATAACCTTCGCAAATATTACGTTTATATTGGAGGTATTTGAAGGTTAACGAAGTGAAGGACTTCGAAGGCTTACGTTTAAAAAAATTTACTGATAATATTATCATTATAATACATCAGGAAATTTTTTATGTCGGAGGTTATTGTAATAATTTCGTTTTCAAAGGTTATTGAAGGTTATCGGATCAATAACCTTCGCAAATATTACGTTTATTATGATAAAATGAAGGTTATTGAAGGTTATCGATATCAATATACATGTCGTCAAAACTATTGAATTGAGTCAGACGCAATTAAAATTAAGAAAAATTGAAGTTGAGTCAAGGCAAATTTTGATTTTTACTAGTGATAGACGCAATTAGTTAAGTCAGACGCAATTAAAAATTGAAATTTTAAGAGTTGAGTCAAGATCAAATTAGTTTTGACGACATGTATAGATATCAATAACCTTCGGAGTATTACATTTTATTAATAAAAATGAAGGTTTTTGGTATCAATAATCTTCGTAAATATTACGTTTATATTGAAGGTATTCGAAAGTTATCGGAGTGAAGAACTTCGAAGGCTTACGTTTAAAAAAATTTACTGATACTATTATAATTATAATATTATAATTATATAATATTATAATTTTTATTCGAAAAAAAAAATATTTATAAATATAATATTATATAATTATAATATTGTAAATATAATTTTTAATTATTATATTTTTTTAAAAAATATAATAATTAATTATAATATTATTAATCACAATTATTTTTTTAAAAAAATATAATGATTAATCGCGATTATTAATATTTATTAATTATTATATTTTTTAAAAAAATATAACGATTAATCGTGGTTATTCATAATTAATCACGATTTTGATAATTGCTGATTAATCGCGATTAATCGTCCGTTAACATTTATACTCGACTATATAGTTGATAGTCGATTAATCACGATTTTGTATTCGCGATTCCTAACACTAGCTTACACCAGAAGTACGACAAATGGTAGTGTTGTACACGGGACATATCCCATAGTTTTTTATAGGACATGGGACAATGTCCCATGTAAGGGTGGAAGGTTCAATTGATATGAAGGCTGGCTCAATAATTGCGCCTTTGGCTAATTAATTTTGCGCCAGCTAAATTCTGGCTAAATTCTGGCTCAAAGGCTAATTAAATTACGCCGGCTAAATTCTGGCTCAAAGGCTAATTAATTTTTTTCTGGCTAAATTCAGGCGCAATTTCTGATTGGCTGGCGCAATTTTGGTCACGTGACAAAAGGTTAATCAGATAAAATTATTAATTAATTTTACCGATATTAACATTTTAATATATTGTTTTAAAATAGCTATAATTTGGTCAATTTTAATGTTACAGAAATGAAATATATATCATCTTGTAGCTAAGAACCAGATCTTTCGATCTGTCATAGGAATATCATAGTAGAAAATCGCTCCTAGTTACGTAAAATTGATTTGAAATTAAAGTTAAAATTAATTATTTTTAAAAATTTAAAAATAATTATTTAATAAATTTTATAATTGCGCCAGCCAATCAGAATTGCGCCATTATTTAGCCTTTGTGCCAGAATTTAGCCATTGCGTCTGATTGCGCCGTGGCTAAATTCCGGGCTCAATTGGCTAAATTAAATCTGGCTAAATTCCTGGCTCAATTCGTATTGCGCCTACCATCCTTAGTCCCATGTCCTGAAATTGTTCCAAAATCACTTGTACATGGGACATGTCCTACTATATTTTTATATTTCGGGACATGTCCCAGGACATTTCACGTGATAAAATTATTAATTAAAAAATTAATTAAAATTTTTTTTTCATTAAAAAATTATGCCTCTTCCTCCTTTAATAGTTCAATACATTGTTAAAACAAGTGATAAAATTAATAAAACCAATTTTAAAACTTTTTGTAAACCTTATATTGAAGTACTTGGAGATGAAAATGGAAAAAAAAATTGATTTCCAAATAAAAAAGATAGAATAATTCAACATTTTAAAAAATGTCTTAATTTTTTTACTAAAACAACTGCAAAAGAGTGGGAAGAAATATTTAATTTATTAAGAAATAATATCACATCAGGAAATTGTTGGAGTCGAAAATATCTGGATATTTTTCAATTTAAAAAAAATCTGGATAAATTTGCGAATTTATGCGAATATATTCGCATATATTCGAATTTATTCGATTCTCAAATATATCCGGATATTTTTATCCGGATATATCTGGATAGTTTCAATTCGAATATATGCGAATATATTCGCGAATTTATGCGAATTTATTCGAATATTATTCGAATAAATTCATGGGATATAGTTGGATGAAAACATGCTAATTAATTTATTTTTCATTTTGTTTTGCAAATTTACGCATTATTTTATTAATATTTATTTTTATTTACATTATTTTTTTTCAATTATTTGTAAATCGTCTATCGTCTTCAATTATTTGAAAATTATCTTCATTATTAACATTATTATTATTATAATCATTATAATCATTATTATTATTATTATAATCATCATTATTATAATCATTATTATTATTATTATTATAATCATCATCGTCATCACCGTTGTCATCTTTTTTTTGGGATTTTCGAAGGGTTACGGTTTGTTTCATCTTTTTTTTATTTATTACTTTTTCTAATCTTGCTTGCGTTTCTCCAAGAGTCGGAAGTTCTGTATTATCATTCATTTGATTTTTTCGTTTTCTTTCAAAAGTTTCAGCAATTTCTTCTGAGTCAGAGTCATTATTAAATCCAATCTTATTTTCAATTTTTTTCTATATTTTTATATTTTTATATTTTTTTATATGTTTTCGTTAGTTTTTGAATTTTATTTAACAATATTAATTATTTCAATTACTCACTAAATTTTTTTCGACAAAAGGCTGAACAACATCTTCAGTGATTTGGATATATTCATTATTGGGATTTAGAAGGATTTCAGCAATCGACACACACCAGACAGTGTGAGAATCTGGAATGAATTCTTTTTTGGGCCATGCATTTTTTATGATACGTACGATATATTTTTCAGAAGTGTTTTCGATTTCTGTAAATAATTTCTTGTAACTTTCTAGTACTATAGGACTTCTCTTCCGTGCAGTAATTTCGGCTGCTGTCGCATTGCTGTTAATAGGTGGTAATTTATCGAAGATTTTAAAAATAGATGCTTTTACTTTTGTACTTAAATTGCTGCGTAAATTTCGTATCTTTTCGCCAATCTGTAAATTTTAATAACTATTTAATATTTAATAATATTTATAATTATAAACAATTATAGAATGATACTTGCGGCTTTTTTCATTTTTTTTTCAAAATANTCAATTGATATGAAGGCTGGCTCAATAATTGCGCCTTTGGCTAATTAATTTTGCGCCAGCTAAATTCTGGCTAAATTCTGGCTCAAAGGCTAATTAAATTACGCCGGCTAAATTCTGGCTCAAAGGCTAATTAATTTTTTTCTGGCTAAATTCAGGCGCAATTTCTGATTGGCTGGCGCAATTTTGGTCACGTGACAAAAGGTTAATCAGATAAAATTATTAATTAATTTTACCGATATTAACATTTTAATATATTGTTTTAAAATAGCTATAATTTGGTCAATTTTAATGTTACAGAAATGAAATATATATCATCTTGTAGCTAAGAACCAGATCTTTCGATCTGTCATAGGAATATCATAGTAGAAAATCGCTCCTAGTTACGTAAAATTGATTTGAAATTAAAGTTAAAATTAATTATTTTTAAAAATTTAAAAATAATTATTTAATAAATTTTATAATTGCGCCAGCCAATCAGAATTGCGCCATTATTTAGCCTTTGTGCCAGAATTTAGCCATTGCGTCTGATTGCGCCGTGGCTAAATTCCGGGCTCAATTGGCTAAATTAAATCTGGCTAAATTCCTGGCTCAATTCGTATTGCGCCTACCATCCTTAGTCCCATGTCCTGAAATTGTTCCAAAATCACTTGTACATGGGACATGTCCTACTATATTTTTATATTTCGGGACATGTCCCAGGACATTTCACGTGATAAAATTATTAATTAAAAAATTAATTAAAATTTTTTTTTCATTAAAAAATTATGCCTCTTCCTCCTTTAATAGTTCAATACATTGTTAAAACAAGTGATAAAATTAATAAAACCAATTTTAAAACTTTTTGTAAACCTTATATTGAAGTACTTGGAGATGAAAATGGAAAAAAAAATTGATTTCCAAATAAAAAAGATAGAATAATTCAACATTTTAAAAAATGTCTTAATTTTTTTACTAAAACAACTGCAAAAGAGTGGGAAGAAATATTTAATTTATTAAGAAATAATATCACATCAGGAAATTGTTGGAGTCGAAAATATCTGGATATTTTTCAATTTAAAAAAAATCTGGATAAATTTGCGAATTTATGCGAATATATTCGCATATATTCGAATTTATTCGATTCTCAAATATATCCGGATATTTTTATCCGGATATATCTGGATAGTTTCAATTCGAATATATGCGAATATATTCGCGAATTTATGCGAATTTATTCGAATATTATTCGAATAAATTCATGGGATATAGTTGGATGAAAACATGCTAATTAATTTATTTTTCATTTTGTTTTGCAAATTTACGCATTATTTTATTAATATTTATTTTTATTTACATTATTTTTTTTCAATTATTTGTAAATCGTCTATCGTCTTCAATTATTTGAAAATTATCTTCATTATTAACATTATTATTATTATAATCATTATAATCATTATTATTATTATTATAATCATCATTATTATAATCATTATTATTATTATTATTATTATAATCATCATCGTCATCACCGTTGTCATCTTTTTTTTGGGATTTTCGAAGGGTTACGGTTTGTTTCATCTTTTTTTTATTTATTACTTTTTCTAATCTTGCTTGCGTTTCTCCAAGAGTCGGAAGTTCTGTATTATCATTCATTTGATTTTTTCGTTTTCTTTCAAAAGTTTCAGCAATTTCTTCTGAGTCAGAGTCATTATTAAATCCAATCTTATTTTCAATTTTTTTCTATATTTTTATATTTTTATATTTTTTTATATGTTTTCGTTAGTTTTTGAATTTTATTTAACAATATTAATTATTTCAATTACTCACTAAATTTTTTTCGACAAAAGGCTGAACAACATCTTCAGTGATTTGGATATATTCATTATTGGGATTTAGAAGGATTTCAGCAATCGACACACACCAGGCAGTGTGAGAATCTGGAATGAATTCTTTTTTGGGCCATGCATTTTTTATGATACGTACGATATATTTTTCAGAAGTGTTTTCGATTTCTGTAAA
>PQFF01000051.1:110185-172928 GCA_003547095.1 Diversispora epigaea | reverse complement strand
ATAAATTCGCATAACATGCGAATATATGCGAATATATTTGCATAAATTCGAATTTATTCGAATGATTATCCGGATAAATTCGCATAACATGCGAATATATGCGAATAAATTCGAATGATTATCCGGATAAATTCGAATATATTTGCATAAATTCGAATAAATTTGAATAATTATCCGGATAAATTCGCATAACATGCGAATATACGCGAATATATGCGTTTTTTTAATGCGGATAAATGCGCGGGTGGTTGAATATATCCGGATATAATGTAGTTCAAATATATCCGGATATTTTCGCCTTCAAAAATTTCCTGATGCATATCCCCTCCGACTAATACAATTAAGAGACAAGGTTAAATATATTTAATATTAAAAATTTTAATTTATTATAAATCTTTTAAAAAATTTATAATTTTTTTTAATTTTGGATATTTCTGAATCTTCTATATCCCATCCTTCATCATCTCAATCTGTATCACCTCGTAAAATAATTGTTCGTTCATCATATGAACCCATGGATAATTATATCGTTAGATTATTATCCAAAGAAGATTTAAAAAAATTTAATATTTTATTACTTCGACTTACTGTTTCTTGTGGATGGGCTTTATCATGGGTTAATAAGCCTGAAGTAAAAGAGTTGTTTAATTTTTTAAATCCTCTTTTAAAATTATCTGATCGCCGTTTACTTGGAGGAAAAATCTTAAAAAAAGCTGTAGAAAATTCAGATGAATCTATGGAAAATGCTCTTAAAGAAGATCCAGTTGGTATAACATCATCAGGAAACTTTTCGGGGCGTAAATTTTCTGTAAATTTACATCCCGAAAAGTTTCCTGATGATTAACATTTGATGGATGGACAAATGTTAAAAATGAACAATTATTAGAAACAGTTTTAATAACTTCTGAAGGTAGATCATTTGTGTGGAAAGCAGTAGATATTAGTTCAGAACGTGAAAATCATATTAATGTGATGGAAAAAATACAATCCATGGTTAAAGAATTAAACAATAAAAAAATTAATATTTGCACAATTGTTACTGATAGTGCGCCAGCATATGCAGCTTCCAGGTAAATATAATTTTTTATTAATTATTTGTTTTTTAAATTTAATTAATTGTATTTAATATATTTTTTATTAGACGTAGATTAAGAATTTCAATGCGATCAATTGTATTTTTACCTTGTTTTGCCCATCAACTTAATTTATATGTGGATGAAATTTTCAAGGAATCAACAGAATTTAAAACTACAATTGATAAAGGTATTCGTCTTGCAACATATTTTCGAAATTCTAATAACAAATTTTTTATTGCAAATCTAAAAGAAATTCAGTATGAAACTTATAAAAAATTTATTGCACCCATTGTTCCTGGAGAAACACGATGGAATAGTATTTATATGATGTGTACTAGTCTTTTAAATACGCAAAAAGCATTACAAGTAAGTTGTAAGAATTTTTTTTACATTTATTATATCATCCGATGTATTTTTAAATTTTGTAAATTAATTTTATAATTTATTGTTTAATTTATTTTTAAAATTTATTTAATAATTTAAATTTGCAAATAATTATTTTAGATACTTGCTATTAAATTTGAACCACCAATTGTTGAATTTCGACGTAAAGGAGGAGATAGTCCAAAAATTTCATGTTTAATATTTGAAATAATTAATTCAGAAACTTTTTGGTGAAATCTCTTATTAATAACAAAAATATTAGATCCATATAACAAAATACTCAATGTTTTACAANAAACACGATGGAATAGTATTTATATGATTTGTACTAGTCTTTTAAATACGCAAAAAGCATTACAAGTAAGTTGTAAGAATTTTTTTTACATTTATTATATCATCCGATGTATTTTTAAATTTTGTAAATTAATTTTATAATTTATTGTTTAATTTATTTTTAAAATTTATTTAATAATTTAAATTTGCAAATAATTATTTTAGATACTTGCTATTAAATTTGAACCACCAATTGTTGAATTTCGACGTAAAGGAGGAGATAGTCCAAAAATTTCATGTTTAATATTTGAAATAATTAATTCAGAAACTTTTTGGTGAAATCTCTTATTAATAACAAAAATATTAGATCCATATAACAAAATACTCAATGTTTTACAATGGGATAAAGCACGTTTATTTCAAGTAGCACATAGTTTTGGATATCTTATACAATTTTGGTCAAGATATAAAGATTCTGAATTTGCTGCAAAAATAATTGCACGACTTGAGAATCGATGGGAAAGTTGGAAACAACTACTTCTAATATTAGCCTGTTTATTACATCCAGAATATAAAATGGAATGTTTTAATAATAGTATATTTAATATTAATTATTCAATATTTGGTAAATGGATAATTTATTATTATCGAGCATGGTCTGGAAAAGATCCAAAATGTATATTACGGGAATTTAATGATTTTTGTTTAGGTAAATATCCTTTTGATATTAATTTATATAATCATTTTGATGGAGATGTTTAGTGATATTGGTGCTATATTAGTGTTTCTACAAATGAGTTAGGCTTTGTTGCTTGTAGAATATTTGGAATTTGTGTTAATGCAGCATCTGTTGAAAGACTTTGGTCTTGTATGGGATTTTTGCAAACAAATCGGTGAAATCGGTTAATAGTATTTATTATAAGAATTTTATTTTTTTAAAAAATCTATTTGTAACCACTGGTGATAGTCACCATTGGGCAAAATTAAAGTTAGAATTATATAATTTTGCCCAGTGATGACAGTCACCGGTGGTGACAAATAGATTCATTCTTATTTTTTTTATTATTATTTTAGTAAAATTATCAATTTTAATAATTTTATTTTAATAAAATCATGAAACTAATAATTTTTATTTTAATAAAATCATGAAACTAATAATTTTTATTTTTATTTTTAGCAAATTATTTATTTTAATTTTTTATTTAAATTTTTTTTAAGTATTTTAATTATTTTAAATAATTTTTATTTTATTTTTAGTAAAACGGCAGTTTTTATTTAATAATTTAATTTTTTATTTAAATTTTTATTTATTTATTAATTTATTTATTTATTTTATGATTTCGTTATTATTTATTATTTATTTTAATAATATTATTAATAAATTTATTAATAATTTTTTAGTCATCACGCGCTCTTGAAATGAGTAAATTAAGAGCAGATATTACATATTCACATTGTTGACCGTAATTTACCTTCCAAATAAATGACGGAAACAGACAACTATTAGCAGGGATTAATTTGTATAAGACACACAGCACTATACTTAATTTACTAAAGCTGAAGGATTTATACTACTATTAAAATATAATTGGGAAGGAATTAAGGTATTGCGGAATTAAGGCGAAAGAGGCAAGGGTGAGGTTTTATAAGGGTAAACACTAAGTTTAATAACAATTCACTAAGAATTCAAGCCCAGAACACTAAGCAAGGCTAAATTTATACCAGATAACGAGATCACACAACAAGTTATCTATTATTAAAACAAATACCGAGATCACTAAGCAGGGTATTTAAAAGAATTTTACTAAGAAACTATAAACTAATTATTAAGATCACAAAGCAGAATAATAGTTTATAACAAGAATAATACTAAGATCACACAGCAAAGTATTAATAAAGGGTATTTTCACAAAGAATTAAATAATAATAAGAAATGTATTATTTAATAATAAATCAAAGTATTTTTATTACTGAGTTATTCAAGTTTTCAGAATTGAATGATTAACTGACTAACTGAGGATTGAGAGAAGAGAAATTCAATCCTTTATATACATAATAGATTACGCTATTGATTACACTGTACTCTACGCTATTCACTACGCTGTACTATACACTATTGATTACGCTAATATATACGCTATTAATTACGCTATCTATTACGCTGTCTATTACGCTGTCTATTACGCTGTACTCTACGCTATCGATCTACAGTCGTAATACATATTTGTTGTACTAATTTCTAAGTGATTTACATTAATATTTATAAATATAAAAATAATATACTAATAGTTAATAATAAATAAATAATAATAAGTAATAAATAATAAACATAAATTTAAAAATAAAATATAATAATATAATAATATAAAATAAATTAATAAACTACTACAGCTAACAATTCTCCCTAACTTAATTATAAAGTTCCACTTATAATTATTAAAAAGTAAGATTATCTATAGTACGATAATATTCGACCAATTCTCTAAAGTCCTTCGATTTCATATCCAAAAGTATACGATAAGATAAATGTGAAGTTCTATAAATCTGCTCCACATCTGACTTAAAAAGATTATAAACCCTAATAATTCCTTTATAAAAATGATATTCTCGTTGGATGTTCTTTGTTTCAACAAATTCCAACCATTTATCTCTTGGAGTGACAGAGAGATGAATTAATTCTCCTATATAAAATGCATATACCATTGTCATAATTCTATGACGTTGTTTTGCTTTTTCCTTGAATTTGGTATAAACATTATTCATGGAGGTTTCCCAAGTATCAATAAGATTATAAGGACAGGGTATTTGTTGAACCGTATAGCTTCCAATAGTTAATAAATCTTGTTTGTATCTATCTAAATTATTTCTCTCCATGGGAATTTTTAGATTATTTATAGGGAATTTTTCTCAGAATAGGAATTATTTTTATATTAAATAAAGTTACGCCAGTAATTTTTTGTCTAACTTTAACAGGGTTTATGTAATGATAATTTGTGGTATCCAACTGGTCTTTTCATAATACTTTTTAAGTAGTGATCCATTTAATGGTGCTCGTAATACTTTCCCATCTATTGTTCTTAATTTATAAACTCCTGGATATAAAAGGTCATGAATATAGTATGGTCCTTTCCATTTTGGGTCTAATTTTCCAGTGTGACTGGTTTGTTTGGCAGCTTCGTATAACAAAACTTTATCCCCTATTTCATAGACAATAGGTGTGACAACTTGTCGATCATGATATTCTTTCTGTTTTAATTGTTGTTTTTTAATTCTATTTTGAGTTTGTCCTATAACAACAGGTAATTCATCAACTAATGTAAAAAGTCGAGTTAATAGATTAGTTTCAATAACTTCTAATCCTCTTTTGAACAGGTAATTTGCAGTTCGGCCATAAACTAAATAAAAAGGTTCAATTTTTGTTGTTGCCAACAGTACTGAGGGTATGTTTTTATCCCATTCATCATTATTTATTGTCGTTTTAGCTAATGATTCACATAAGGTATGATTAAAGCGCTCAACCAATCCATTGGTTGCAGGGTGATAGGGTGTAGAATATATGTGTTTGATATTATATTTTTCTAATAATTCATCAATATGTTGGTTTTTAAAATGACTTCCTCTATCAGATAATAGAATATGGGGGCATCCATGTCTGCAAATAATGTCCTCATATATAAATTCAGCTACTTGCGCAGTTGCTTGTGGAATGGCTTTGGCTTCCGGCCATTTAGTTAAATAATCAACGGCAACTACTATGTATTTATTTTTACTTTTTGTTAATGGCAGAGGTCCAACAATGTCTATCCCTATTTTTGAGAAGGGTTCACCCACAGGTATTGGTTGTAGGGGTTCAATATTTCGCTTTCGTCCTCGTCGCTGACAACTGTCACATGATCTAATATAATCTTTTATATCGTCGTACATTTGTGGCCAAAAATATAAGTTGCGAACTTTATTAAAAACTATATCTACTCCTAAATGAGCTCCTAAGGGATGGTTATGTAACATGAATAATACTGATTCTATTTCATGTTTTTGTAACACTTGGAGTAATTGTCCTCAAGTTCTTTTTCTTCTATCAATTTTAAATAATAAATTATCTTGTAATTTGAAAAATTTGCTTTTTGATTTAATACGATTTGCTATTTTATGATCTTGTGGTAAAATTTGATTAGTTAAATACTGTTTGAGTTGTTGATATTCAATTAAATCCATTTTTGTATAATTGTTTTGTCAGGACACCGACAACCTGAACTGAATTAAATTTTATAGTCGGATTTACTTGTTATTATTGTATATTTGTGTATAATTAATTAAGTACTATTTTAATTGGATTGGGGGAGACGAGAAAGGGTGTCAGCATTGTTGTGTTTGCGTCCGGCTCTATGAATAATAGTGTAATTATAAGGTTCTAGTCTTAAAATCCATCTTGCTCTTCGTCCTTTAAGTTCAGTAGTTTGTAACCATTTTAATGCAGCATGATCAGTTACAATAACGAAATGGTCAGTTCCAAAATAATGTCGGAAATATTCCACAGCCCATACTACTGCTAGGCATTCTAAATCAGTTGCAGAATAATTCTGTTCAGCTTTATTCAGACTCCTACTTGCGTAAGCAATTGCATATTCGCGTTTGTTTTCTTCATCCTTTTGAGCTAGTACAGCTCCCAGTCCAGAAGTTGATACATCAGTATGTAATATAAATGGTTTGTCAAAGTTTGGGTATTGTAGAATCGGCGCAAAAATTAAATATTTCTTTAATTTTTCAAAGGCTTTTTGTTGATCTTCAGCCCAATTAAAAGGTTCATCTTTTTGTAATAATTTATTTAAGGGTTTCGCAATGTTGGAAAATTGATTAATGAATTTTCGATAGTATGATGCGAGGCCTAGGAATCCTCTAAGTGTTCTCAGGTTATGTGGTATGGGGAAGTTTTTCACTTTAATAATTTTATCTTCATCTGGTAGGATTCCATTCCGGGTGATTTCATGCCCTAGGAATTTAATGGAGGGTAGGAAGAAGTGACATTTCTCCTTGTTTAATTTTAGTTTAGCTTCTCGTAAAGTTTTAAAAACTGTTTTTAAGTGTGTGACATGTTCATCAAAGGTCTTAGAATAAATGGTCACATCATCTAAATATACTACCAGAAATTTGCTAATAAATGGTGACAGAACTTTGTCCATTAAGCGTTGAAAAGTGGCGGGTGCATTATATAATCCAAATAGCATCACATTGAATTCATATAAGCCAAATTTGGTAGTAAATGCAGTCTTCTTCTTGTCGTTCTCTTTTACTGCGACTTGCCAATATTCAGAGGCTAAGTCAAGAGTTGAGAACTATTGTGCACCTTTAAATTGTTCTAAGATATCATCAATAATTGGTAGCGGATATACATCTTTTTCAGTAACCTTGTTTACTTTTCGGAAGTCAATACAAATTCTTTTTTTGTTATTTTTCTTTGGTACAATCACTACGGGAGAGGCCCAAGGACTTGTTGATTCTCGGATAATTCCTTTATTCAGTATAGCTTCTATTTCCTTTTTAACAAATTCAGATTCACTGGGTGCAATTCGATATGGTCTTTGTTTAATCGGTTGTGCATCACCAGTTTTTATTTCATGCTCTACAATGTGGGTCTGTGTTAATTCAATGGTTTGACCTTCTTCAGATATATTTTTAGCAAATACATCTCGGTGGTCTACAAAAAGTTTATCGGCGGTTATTTGTTGAGTTTCGTCTAGTATTCCATGTTGAAATTCTGGTTTATCAGTTTGTTTATCAATACATTCGGTTAGGTATACTGCAGGATTTTCTTCTGGGGAAGTTTCAATACTAATTATCTGTTCTGGCCTTTTAGTGTCATGCTGAGGACATATGTTTTCATCAATATTAGTTTGTTCAGAGTAATAGGATTCAATTTCTTCCAGGTCTTCTGATTCATACTCCAATTCATCTTGAAGTTCTTCGTTTATTTCTTCATTTTCTTCGTATGATTCTGGGGGTTCCAAATGATCGGAGTGGGAAGTTTCAACATCCACTTCTTGGTCATTATATTTTAATTTAATAACACAGTTTAAGAAATCCCATTGTGCCTGAGTTTTCTCAAAGAAATCTGTTCTCAATAATAGATTCTTTTCTGTTGAGTCAATAACTCTTAATTTCATTGGCACTAATAAGGAACTAATAGCAATTCCTACGGAATTTATTTCTCCTAGCGCTCGTTGTCTTTTGCCATTTGCAGTTATGATTGAAATATTGGAGGGTTTATCAATTTTTAATCCCAAGAATTTTCTTAATTTATCAATAATAATACTAATTNTAATTATCTGTTCTGGCCTTTTAGTGTCATGCTGAGGACATATGTTTTCATCAATATTAGTTTGTTCAGAGTAATAGGATTCAATTTCTTCCAGGTCTTCTGATTCATACTCCAATTCATCTTGAAGTTCTTCGTTTATTTCTTCATTTTCTTCGTATGATTCTGGGGGTTCCAAATGATCGGAGTGGGAAGTTTCAACATCCACTTCTTGGTCATTATATTTTAATTTAATAACACAGTTTAAGAAATCCCATTGTGCCTGAGTTTTCTCAAAGAAATCTGTTCTCAATAATAGATTCTTTTCTGTTGAGTCAATAACTCTTAATTTCATTGGCACTAATAAGGAACTAATAGCAATTCCTACGGAATTTATTTCTCCTAGCGCTCGTTGTCTTTTGCCATTTGCAGTTATGATTGAAATATTGGAGGGTTTATCAATTTTTAATCCCAAGAATTTTCTTAATTTATCAATAATAATACTAATTGCAGCACCTGAGTCAAGAACTGCGGCAATTGGGTTGTTTTTAATTCATACATAACATTTGGCAGCAGTAGTTCTTTTTTCATTACTAGTTGCCATAAAGTTAGTAGCAGCAGGTTCCCTTCTAAGGATTTTTGTTAAGTTTCTTTTTTGGTCATTGTATTGTAACATTTGTCCAAGTTTAACATTAGTTTGACTGTTTAAAATATCTTCAGAAATGTCGTATCGGGGATATCTGTCAATTATAGAGGGTTGCCTTTTTGTACGTTGTACTTTTGATTTTGTTGTTGTTTTGGTTGTGCGTTCTCTCATTTCAATATCAGGTGTTGTTTCCTCAAAGGGATCTTCTTCAAAATCAACTAGAATTTCAGGTTCTTGTACTTTTGGAACAGTGGTTTTTGCTTTTGGGATTACTGGAGTTTTAGGAGGTCTTCCAGGTCTTCTAACTGGATTACTTCTGGTATTTGATTTATTGCGAATTGCTTCATAAATTTCGTATTCATTTTCGCTATTGTATTCAACATAACTTACATTTTTACTGTTATTATTTTGAAACTGCTTTTTTTCGGATAAACATTCTCTTGCAAAATGTCCTATTTCATTACACTTGTAACATCTTCTAAGGAAATTGCTATTATAACTATTGTTATAATTTGGATTATAATTAAAGTTGTAATTGGAGTATAATTATTATGATAGTTTTGATTATTGATATTATTATTGTTATTATTATTCCTAGGGAAAGGTTTGCGAGGTTCATTTGTTCTTTCACGTCGTCCAGCTTGTTTAGCTATTCCTTCAACTTGTTGCATTAAATTAATTTGCAATTTATTAAATTTTTTTGTTAATTTATCCATTTTTTCGTCACTAGAAGGTTTCTTTTTCTTTTGTTCTTTCTTTTTGAATTGGAGTTTTTCATCTTCAGAGGATTCATTATCGGAGTCCTTACTGGAACTTTCATATTTTTTTGTTTTCTTGTGTCGCTTGGAAGTTCCTTTTTCTTGTTTCAAATAATTTGGCTTTTGTTAGTGCTGTTGTCAAATTTGCTGGAGCATGTGTTTTTACAACGGCTTTAATATCTGGTAACAATTTTCGGACAAAATGAGGGAGGGTAGCATTAGCATTAATTCCTGCTCGTCCGGCCATTTTCTTTACTTGATAGTAGTAATCTTCAACTGATTCTCCTTTTCGTTGTTTTAGTCCTCGTAACTCATCTAACCATTGTTCTTTAAAGTCATCATTACAATATTTAGCAGCAAAAGCATCTCGGGTAGTAGGCCAATCAGCTCTGTCATTTGCTTCGTACTATTCCAGATACCATTCACGAGCTCCTTTTCTTAAATAAGCTCCAAATGCATTTTTTGTTCTGTCATCATTCCAATTATTTGCGTGACATGCCATTACAAAATCTTCAAGCCATTCTTTAGGATCTTCATTATGTGTCCCAGAGAACTTGGGGGGTTTCACTACAAATGCTATTTCTTCTTCAGATTCTTCAGAGTTATTATTTGTATGTTCACTTGATGATCCGCTTGGTAATGACTTTCCTCTTAGGTCGATCTTCCTGTTCGCTTATACTTGAGCAAAAGTTTCAATAAAAGTTATTAAAAAAAACTATTTCGAATTTTATTTACTGTGTATTTTTGAAAAATAAATGATAACCGGTATAATTGATAACATTATATATAGTATATATAATATATTTCATTTATATTTTTTATTAATAAATATGAACATTTTATATAGTATAATTAAAATATATTTCATTTTATATTTTTTATTAATAAATATGAACATTTTATATAGTATAATTAAAATATATTTCATTTTATATTTTTTATTAATAAATATGAACATTTTATATAGTATAATTAAAATATATTTCATTTTATATTTTTTATTAATAAATAATGTATTTTATTTTATTATTTTTTTATAATAAACTAAAAAATGTGATTATTTCGGAAATAAAAAAGTGAAAAATATATATATATAAAATAAAAGGCATCGATAGGTACCCGATTGAAAAAAAAAAACCTCCGATATATAGAGATATACTGTACCCGATATACAGCAACATACTATACCTGATATATGGATAATAGGTGCCCAATATACAGAGATATACTGTGCCCGATATACAATAATATAATATACCCGATATATAAATGATAGGTGTCCAATAAAAAATAAATAACTGACAAAATATCAGTGCCTGATAGATGTTCGATAGATACCCGATAGATACTCGATATGTATCCGATATGTACCCGATAGGTGCCCGAACTTTAGGACAACTACACTGTCAATCGGGTACCCGATATGTTGGATATCGGACATTTATCACATACCTATCAGGTACCCGATAGGTGCTCGATAGGTGCTAAATAGGTACCCGATATTCCATATTTCGATTAGTGTAACGCAATATCAAACAATATTTAATAATATTTCACAATATTATAACACAAAATATAAGTTTATTAAAATATAAAATATAAAGTTTTAAAAGTAAAGTATCATTCAACAACAAAAATATTACAGCATTCCTGTTCTTGAAGGAAGTTTACTTTTCTATATAATATTTATTAAAGTATTTCAAATTATTCCGAATTATTTCTAATTATTAATTAATTAATGACTAATTGTGTTATATCTGTTCTGTCTCTTAAAACTTACTCCCAACAACAGTCGTATTTATATTTTCTTTTTTGTTTACACTTTATCTTTGTACTTCATACTTTATCCTTTGTACTTCATCCTTCATTCTCGTATGATATCCTTCATCCTCGTACAAAGATGACAATCACCTGAAAGTTCATCTAGTGTCACAAAAATATCATTCCCCATGATATTTCACCTAATTACCAATTTATTTTGCCACAGTACGACTCTTCATTATCTTATATACTGTAACTATTCAATAATAAACAAGAATTAAAAATAGATATTCAATGCAAATTATGTGTAAAAATTGAAATTGAAATAATAAAAAACTCTTTTAAGAAATCAATTTATTTTTATTTTTATTTTAAATTTTTCATTTTATTTGATTACCAGAAAATAAATAATTCTTATTTATAATTTTTTATGATAATAAAAAAAATACAATTGAAATTTTTGTCTTGTGATTTCAACTTTATTATCACACACCAAATATTCAGCTAAGTTTACATAACTTAAAAATAATCTTTTTTGGCCATTTTTTTGGATTCAATCCTTTAACATAGCATTAATAAATTTTTTTAAACGTAAGCCTTCGAAGTATTTCATTCTGATAACCTTCGAATATCTCCAACATAAACTTAATATTTAGGAAGGTTATTGGTACCGAAAACTTTCATTTTTATTAATAAAACGTAATACTCTGGAGGTTATTAATATTGATAACCTTCAATAACCTTCATTTTATCATAGTAAACGTAATATTTGCGAAGGTTATTGGTCCGATAACCTTCAATAACCTTTGAAAACAAAATTATTACAATAATCTCCGATATAAAAAATTTCTAGATGTAGTATTTGCTATAATTATACTGTCATATTTATTATTCTTTTTCAGCTGACTGTAAGGAACTTCAAAATGATTTTTCGTCATTTTGATCTCATAATTATCACCTTTTTTCAGCTAATTAAAGTTCTATATTGAACTTATATTTTTCATTTACATGGATATTTTGTTTAGCAGAATAAAGTTTTTTTTATAAATAAAAGTAAAACTTTGAAATTTAATTCTATACTATTATTATTAAAAACTTGAAATAGAATAATTTATATACTTGAGATTCTTTGTTAGACAAAGTAACAAGTCAAGTAGACTGAAATAACTTCAGTTTCAGTTAAATATCCTAAGTTTTATGTTTTAAATTTTTAATTATGGTCCGGTGCAAAAAGATAGATACCTCGAAAATGATCATCGTCAATAGGTTATAATTAAAATCCTGTGTTACTTTAATAATTACAGAATTTTTTTTTATTTAATGCATGCTGATAACCTTATAAACTTTGTGCATCACTTATTTTTTTTTTGAAATGTCTTTATTCGATACCCAGCAAAGTACTGCTCCTTTAACTGATAATGAAAAAAAAATGATTATAAATGCTCACAAATATTTTTTAGATGAAAACTCCTCATCTAAAAAACATGAAAAAGTCACACTACGCAAGCGTATTGCTGATGTTCTGGGGGTTTCAGAAAGTACTGTTGGACGGGTTATTCATGAATGGAATCAGTGTAACAATGGCACATTTCTAGAACAAAAACCAATCGGATGACCACGATCCCAACCTAACCATGATATTACAACACTTTTACATGAAAAAATTACTAATTCAAATAAAAGTGGAAGTCCTATTTCAACACCAATTCTACGGCAATTTCTTGCTGAGAATGGATTTATACTTTCTAAATGGCAATTACTTCGGGTGTTACATTCATTAGGCTATTATTATGGTCATGGTGAACATAGAAATATTTTACATGAATCTACAAACAATGTAATATTTCGATGCAAATATATTCGTAATTGGTTATCAAATTTACAAGGAACTAATGATATTCCAAATCGGCCTGAAGTATTTTTAGATGAATCATATTGTCACCTTCATCATACTGCACATAATACGAGGGTTCCTTATCAGGGTGTTGTTTTAACACCAGGTCATGGACCACTTCTTGTAATTTTTGAAGCAATAATTATTTTTCGAAATGGAAATCACAACAAAATATTTGGTGAACTAGTTCTAAACTCAATTTATATTTGGGATCCAACTATTAAACCACCATCAAATCGAGGAAGAAAACGATCTAACTTAAAAAAATGGGATAATGTTCCAGATGTTGTTAAAGGTACTAAAATTACACCTGATCAAATAGATTATCATGGCAATTTTAATGCTGAAATTTTTGAATCTTTATTTACAAAATTATGTGTTACAATTAATGAAAAATATGGTGGAGCTGATATTCATATGGATGGTGCTCGTTATCATAAAAGGCGAACTGAAAATATACCTTCTTCTGCTTCAAAAAAATCAGAAATTATAGATTGGCTAGTTAGTAAAGAAATTGAAATCCCTACTGATGCATATAAAGTAGAACTTCTTGAACTTGTAAAACAAAATAAGACAAATGTTCCATTTGCATGTGCAGAAATAGCTAAACAATATGGACATAGACTTTTTTTTACACTACCTTACCATTGTGAACTTCAACCAATCGAAGGCATTTGGGCAATTGTAAAGGGAGAAGTAGCAAGATCAGGTCCACATAAAAATCTTCTTGAAATTAGAAATAAACTTCTCTGGTCTTTTAAAGAGAAGATAAACTCTAAAACTATTATAGGATTATGGAGAAAAGCACTCATTAATGCAAAAAATTATAAAGAATATAATGATGATGTATTTTTATCTGATGAAGAATCAGATAATGAATCATTTTTTGAGGATTGTAATGACTCCAATGAATAAATTTTAATAAAATTTATATTAAAATATTTCCCAGAACCTAAAGAATCTATTTGTAAAATTAAATTTTTTTTAAAATTTTTTCTTTTAATTTTCATTTACAATTATCTGAAGTATACCTGCCGCCCAAATTCGAAATCCAAATGCCGAAATCCCAAATGCCGAAATCCCAAATCCCAAATCCCAAATTATAATTAGTATTTTTTGTCGAAATCCCAAATCCCAAATCCCAAATACTAGTAATTTGTGCATTTTGGCGTCCCAAATCCCAAATTATTTGGGATTTGGGCAACACGTATAATCTGAAGTATCTATCTTTTTGTATTGGACCATATTATGTTATTGATTTGCATTCATGTGAATGTAACGTTCTACATTCTAGAATTACATTGTACTTTTATTTGTAAACAAATGAAACAGAAGGTTCTGAAAGAATATACTATTGAAACAATTAACATTTATTTGAGGCAATTATCTGACAAATCAGAATATGACATGATTAAATATTAAAATATTATGTTTCTAGGTAATATAACATATTTATCTATTATTTATTTTTTCATCTATTATCGTATAATCTTTGACAATATTATAAATTCATAAATCTTAAAGCATTTAAAATTTATATAAAAATTTAATCAATATTAAATTTTTCAATTTAGTCCAAAATCTTTACCATTTTGTAATCAAATTTCATCAAATATAGTTAATTGATAACATTCTGCAGAATTTTCAGGTTGAGATAAATCTGGTTATGATTAAAAAATTATATCAAATAGATATCAAGTCAATATTTAATAATGTCAAATTAATAATTTTAAAATATATTTTGTGATGAAAATTTTTGATTGAAAAAATTATATTTTTTAAATAATAAAATTTATTAATTAAAAATATCATAATAATATCAAATTTATAATTTCACAAAATGCTTTTGATAATTTATTGTATCAAAATAATATTAAGATTATATTTTATTATATCAAAAAAATATTTGAAAAAATTCTTATAATATCTTTTTGATATTGTGGCGAAGTAAATTGGTAATCAGGTGAAATGTCATGGGGGATAACATTTTGTGACACTAGATGAACTTTCAGGTGATTGTCATCCTTGTACGAGGATGAAAAATAAAAAACGCTATACAAGAATGAAGGATACCGTACGAGGATGAAGGATATCGTGCGAGGATGAAGGATGAAGTATGAAGTACAAAGATGAAGTGTAAATAAAAGAGAAAGTATAAATATGACTGTTGTCGGGAGTAGCATGACAGAATTTCTTGCTTATTGGTTGCTGATTTTTGTGATCAGCATAATTGTGATTGGTTGATCTGTCAGCTCAAAAATATTAAAAATTTAATTTTTTTTTTGAACGACACGTACACATACGATGTTTTCAAAAAACACCAGTTCTTGCTCTATTAATAATTGTTCAGATACAAATAATTATTTTCATGTGATTACAGAACTTGCATATGAAAAATGTCAAAAAATAATATGCTTGAACTGTATCCATATCTGCAAATTGGACAACAATTATGTCATCCTCACTATTGTAAAATTGTAGAAGTTAATAGAGGTCAACGAAAACTTAAAAAAAAATTAAGAAATTTTTCAAAGAGAAAAATATTAGAACCAACAGAACCTTTAGACAATTGTAATAACAATGCAGGTTAGTTTGAATTGTTATATTGTTATTTAAAAACTATTTTTTATAATAATTTTTTATTAACTTTATTTTATAAAAAAGAAACTATTTTTTTTTCAAATGTAAAAATAATGACCAAAGTATTGTATGAACAACAACGTCGAAAGTATGCTAATTTAGAATTGGATCCAATAAAATTCAAGAATATGATTGAAAATGCCAATCCTCAACTAAAGGGTTTTTTTAATTACATGGTGAATACAATTGTTCCAAAAGAGCGTTCTGCGCATAATCAAAATGAAGCTAAAAAATCTATAGTTGGGTTGTGCTACTTAATTGCTGGATTACGAAACAAATTTGTCAATCAACATAAATTAGAAGTTGGCTTATATTTAATAGCATCAGGAGCAACATGGGAATCTATTGATACAATTTCTTCTCTTGGATATTCAGCATGTGCTAAAACAGTAGAAGAATATCGAAAGAAAATTCAAAAAGAGCATATAATAAAAATTAAAAAGTATTTTATAGAAAATGTAAGTAATATTAAATTATATTTAATTATATAAATAAAAATTAATTATTTTTATTTTTTTTTATTAGAAAAATATTCTACACATTTATAATATAGATGATTATCATTCAATACATGAAATTCGTCAGCCAAATACAGTTTTAACATCATTGGCAAAGCATTTTGCTACATGTGTTGCTAAACCTATTAATGAATTTTCTTCTGTACCACTTGTCACTGGTCGAATGGAAAAAAATAGGACGGTTTTATCATGAATAGGATTCCGATTGATGGCTAAATTTGTTAAGATTTATTAAGTATAGGCAGTCGATTTTTTCCAATTTATAAATAGGAATTTCCGATTTATGAATTTTTATAAATAGGATGTCCGATTTATGCATATTTGCACCATCAATAGGATTCCGATTTTTGTTCATTCGACTAGTGTGTATTCAATGGAATATCTATTTATAATTCATTAAATGTTGAAGCATCAAGAATTTGCTGGTATTTAATTAACTATTATACTGGAAGATTTGATTTTTCATATTTGCAAAAACATTCAATTATCAATCAGTCAGATAGAATAGAAATGCTAACAATACATGATTATAATGATAATATTATTGAGAGAAAAGAAGAACGTTCCATGAAAGGTCTTCAATTAGTTGGATTTGAGGAACAACATTTGCATTCTGTATTTGATTATATTAATGCATTAAAGATTATTTTATCTATAAATAATAGAACTCAATATTTAAGAGGATTTGTAGCTCCAGTTGTTGCAGATTGGCCAGGACAATTATTTATTAGAAAAGCTTTGCGCATACAAACTTTGAATTCTCCACAAGAAATTAATTCTTTTTTATCAATGTTGGGTCTATTACATGTATCATTAAACAGTATAGAACAAGTAATGCTTATACACCATTCTTTTTTTGAAAGATTATTTCATTTTGTTTTTGGTAAAAACAAAAAATTAGCAAAAAAAACCTCGACTATGGAGAATAAATCTCTTATTAGAGCTTGCAAAATGTGGATGGTTAAAAATTAAAGATCAAGTTATAAAAAAATTTGGTAAAGTTTGCAAAGATATTGAATATCAGACTGTAATTGATTTGCTTGATAATTTAATTCCAGCAGTAATTGATATTTATGCAACTTTATTTCGATCTGGATTATTTGAGAAATATGTGGAGACTATTTTTCGCATTTGGACTTTTGCTTTAAGATGGAAAAGAAAAAATTACAATAAAGCTCCTCTAGTATTTCTTTCTGATCTTTTTTATTGGAAAGATAATGATCATCCTTTTTTTAATGCACTTCAAAAACATTTATCATGTTTCAATGATTATTATGTGGAAAATACTCATAGTAAAATAAGAGCAAATACATCACCAAATGCAACTGTTGATAATATTATTAAGCAAGCATATGTTATAAGTAAATATTTTAATTTTTAATAAATGTTTTAATTTTTAATAAATAAAATAAAATTTATTTAATTAATAATTTTTTTCTTTACAATTATAGTGAATCATGACTCTATATTTAAAGATACATATTGTAAAACACGACATTATCCTTATAATATTTCTACACTTGATTTCTTATCAAACAAAACTAGTCTTTTTCTATTACAATATTTTCGTGATTTATATTACAATCTTGAAAAAAGTACACCAAAATTAAATAAAAAAATAAAAAACAAAACTCAAATATATATATATTAACTACATTAGGAGAAGAAGTAGATTTGTGACGCTTACCAACTGGATATAGTACATCATGTCCACCTATGCAAGGATTATGTGATAGGTGCAAACTTCCATTTGTTAATGAAGATGATATAATATTTATTTGTGGTCACGGCTACCACACAAATTGTTATGATAAAAAGTGTATTTATTGTGAAGAATTCTACAAGTGAGGGATTTTTGAAAATGTCAATTCATTTTTAAAAAGAATTGAAAAGGGGGCAGATATACTTACACAAGAGGACTTTGATGATGATGAGAATAATATAGAAGAGGGGGAAGAACAATCTGAGGAAGTAGAAATACAAGAAATTTCAAATAGATTAGAAATAGAAATTCACCAAATAGAAAATTGGTAATGTAATAAATAAATATAATATAATAATATAATATAATAAATTTAAAAAATAAATTTTTCTTTATAAACATTAAAAATGTTATTAAATGTGCAAAATTTTTAATAAAAAAGGTAAAAAGTTGGAATTTATATACTTCCATTTCAATTGCTAAGCTCTAAACTTTTTTTTATAATAACTCAAAAACTGTCCCGATCAGCACTAGATCAGCATCGGATCTCGTTAGAATAGTACTTGAACAGTGGGAAGATAAAGTTTTGTTTCAAACAAACAAGTGCTTTACTGTGCACCCATATGACAAACTTTTTGCATATATATTTAATATATAAATTTTTGTGTAACAAAATCAGCAAAAGGGAACTTCTGTCATGCTGTCGGGAGTAAGTTTCAGTAATCAGTTAGTAGTCAAGTTAGAATATAAATAACAATTAATTATTAATTAGAAATAATTCAGAATAATTCGAAACTCTTTATTAAATATTAAATAGAAAAGTAAACTTCATTCAGGAACAGGAAAGATACGTCACGCTGTAATATTTCTGTTGTTAAATGATACTTTGCTTTTAAAACTTTATATTTTATATTTTAATAAACTTATACTTTGTGTCGTGATATTGCGAAATATTATTAAATATTGTTTGATACTGCATTACTACTTTTACTCCACCTTACTCACTGTGCCTTCATGATTAATTTGATTATTATTTGATTATTATTATTATTTATTATATATTTATTATCTGTTTCGAGATAGGCAAGTTTAGATCGATTGATTGCTTGACCTACTGGCAGATAGAGCGTATTATTATTTGTTTGTGTGATTCAAACTGTGAGACTGATTTGAGAAATTGTTCGAAATACTTTGCACTCCTGTGACAATATAATAATTTTGAGATATCATCAAGATATTTAAAAGATATCTAGGTAATGTCTTGTTATTGGGATAATATTCTTCAAAAATGTCAATTTTAGCAAAGTTGTTTTTTTTCAAACTAAAAAATATGTATTATATCATAGATAGAAATATTTTTGAAATGACAAAATAATTTATTAATATAATTTCAAATAAAGTTAGTACAAAATTGTTATTATATGTTTTTCACAAAAACAAGACAATAAATTATTTCTGGACAGAATTAATACAAAGTTAGTATAATTATTTTATATATTTTTTAACTTTATATAAAAACAAAACAAATTTAAACAATAAAATTTTTTTCAATGGAAATAATATAAAATTAACACATTATAAGTACATTGGTTTTAAAAACAAGACAATTCTAAAACACAAAAAACTATCTTTTTTTTTATTTTTACAACAAAATATAAACATAACAATACAACTGTAATATAACAAAATATGCATTTTTATAGGGTATATATTTTACAATAAAATTATTGTTATAAATACTACATTTATTGTAAATTANCAAACTGTGAGACTGATTTGAGAAATTGTTCGAAATACTTTGCACTCCTGTGACAATATAATAATTTTGAGATATCATCAAGATATTTAAAAGATATCTAGGTAATGTCTTGTTATTGGGATAATATTCTTCAAAAATGTCAATTTTAGCAAAGTTGTTTTTTTTCAAACTAAAAAATATGTATTATATCATAGATAGAAATATTTTTGAAATGACAAAATAATTTATTAATATAATTTCAAATAAAGTTAGTACAAAATTGTTATTATATGTTTTTCACAAAAACAAGACAATAAATTATTTCTGGACAGAATTAATACAAAGTTAGTATAATTATTTTATATATTTTTTAACTTTATATAAAAACAAAACAAATTTAAACAATAAAATTTTTTTCAATGGAAATAATATAAAATTAACACATTATAAGTACATTGGTTTTAAAAACAAGACAATTCTAAAACACAAAAAACTATCTTTTTTTTTATTTTTACAACAAAATATAAACATAACAATACAACTGTAATATAACAAAATATGCATTTTTATAGGGTATATATTTTACAATAAAATTATTGTTATAAATACTACATTTATTGTAAATTAGCATGACAGAAGTTCCCTTTTATTGGTAGTGTCAGCTGTCAGAAAATGAGATCAGTATAAATTGTAATTGGCCAAAAAATATAATAGCTCAAAAATTCAACTGGAATTTTTATCTAATAAAATTATTTTTTATTACAATATTTTCACAATTTATATAATAATCTTGGAAAAAGTGTATCCAAATTAAACAAAAAATTAAAAAAAAACATCTTGAAATTTACATATTAGCTACTTTAGGTGAAGTGAATTTGCAAAAGAGGAATTTTTGAAAATGTTAATGTATTTTTAAAACGGGTTGAAAAGGAAGCAGATACACTTACACAGGAAGATCTTGATAATGAAGAAAATGATATAGAGGAGGAGGAAAACCAATCTGAAGAAATAGAAACACAAAATATTTCAAATAAATTGCAAATAGAAATTAGTCAAATAGAAAATTGGTGATAATATAAAATAGTTTAAGAGTCTATTTTCTTCTTTTAAATACTTGAAGTAATAAAATAGTATTAATATACAAATGTGTAAATTTTTAATAAAAAAACAAATAACAATAGAAATACTTATATATGACTTTTAAAATTGCTCTAAGGCATCTCTCGTAAATCGGAGATGCCCAGAGATGCCATAGTAAATTGTGTTAGAGAAGCAGTCGAAAAACGGTTTACTAAAGTATCGTGACGAGAGGTTTCGGCTATCAATTTAACACTATATAGTAACGTAAAATCATATATCTCCATTATATAAAAATTTGTGTAACATGATCATCAAAAAATCAAAAAAAATGAACTTCTGTCATGCTTTGTAAATTATATAAAAATAAATTAATTTACTTTTTATTATAAGTATTATATTTTGTTATAAAGTTATATAAAAATAAAAATTAACTTTACTTTTTACTATAAAAATTCAAAATTCACTTAAAAAATAATTATAAATTTATTATATTTTATTTTTTTATTGATAGCAATAAAAATATTATTATTTTTGATGTATTGTCCATTTATGTATCAATTATAAAAGTTAATTTATTTTTGTACAATTTATAAACTGTATAAGCACAAATAATAAATAATTGATTTTTGAAATATCAAAACAATAGTAATTTGTTTTAAATGATTACATACTGGTCTGTTTTAATTTAAATAAAAGCTATACTCTATAATTCCAGTGATCAAATGAAACAAAAAAGATATAAAATATAATAAAATAAATAAATAAATAATTTTAGAAAAAATATCAAAGTTGTATAATAAATTCCCTCAAAGATTAATTTTCTTGAATTTCATTTTCTTCAACTTCGACTACACAAAATTTAAATATTGTTAATTAATTTAAATAAATATATTAAACAAATAATTCAAAAAATATAATACTCATTTATATCATCAGGAATTGAAAAATCCAATTGTTTTGTGTCTGTAAATAATAATGAATAAATATATGTTTTAAAATGATTCTTTATTTATTGCTGAAAAATATAGATAATTACCATGTGTGTTAACTTCAGATTTAATTTCAACTTTCTTTATTTTCAGAAAAGACAATTTTCTACTTGTATATATTGCTTTAGGATGCATTTCATTTGGATCATATTGAATAAAATTCTTGTTTGATTTATTTGCTACATTAATTTGTTTGTTTACTTGTTTTTTTTTTTCAATATTATTATAATCATTATAAGATTCAAGTTGAGATCTCAATTCTTTAGCAGTTGGACGATTGAGAGGTTCAAAATTCCAACATTTTTCCATTATTTCTTTGAGAAATTGAGGAATTTCACACTTAATTTCAGGTTTAAGCCCTTCACAAATTTTTATTACAAGATTTACATCATGTGGAATATTATAATATGGTGGATAACTAGTTAGAACTTCTAACATAACCATACCAAAAGAATAAATGTCAGATGCTTGAGTGTATTCTCCTCTACTTAATGTCTCAGGTGCCATGTATGGAATTACACCATAAATATTTTCTGGGTCATTTTCTGTAACTGGTTTGCACAATCCAAAATCAGTAATATAACTTAGAGATAAATTTTGATTAACTATATTACCAGAATGGAAATCTTTATGCATTAAATCCATTTCATGAATATTTATAAGTCCAGTTACAACTTCTGATAAAATATTATATTTTCTTTTCCAAGTTAATTCTTTAAACTTGTTATTCAACAGATTTCGAAGACTACCATATTCTGCATATTTCATAACTATCATATGTTCATTTTTTGTTGGATTTTTAGTAATACCATAAATAGCAATTGCATTTTTACCTCGAAATTTAAGTTGATTTTTAATCTAAAATGTTTATCATAAATTAAATATATTTAATTTATATTTAATTTATATTTGAAATATAATGTTAGTATGGTAAAATTTTAATAATATGAAATATTTACCTCTTGCAAAAAATCAATTTTATTTGTGGAATTATCAAGACTTTTTAGGCAAACATTTTGTCCTTTAGACCTGTTCCAATTTTCTACTTCATAATTCCAAGAATTAATAGATCCATCAAGCCATTTTGCTTTATATGCTGTACCAAAACCACCTTTAGTAAGGTATGTGATATTCTCAAGTTTCTCAAATGGAATCCACTCAATAATTTCTTGATGTTTATTTGCATTTAGTTGTATTTGTTGAATAAATTCATCAATTTCTTTATCTTCACTTGTCCATTTATCAAATTCATTTTGAAATTGTTTAGCATTACAGGGATGGCACCATTGGAATCTAATATTTTTTTGATGGCATTTATCACATGTTCCATTACTAAAAAATATTATTGATAATTAATTAAAGAATTGTTATATGATATTGAATTAAATTAATTAAATTGAAACATTGATTTCAATAATTATGAATCTAAATACTCACTCACTGTAATATAATTTATATTGATTAGTTTATGATAATTGATTAGTGAATTGTTATATGATATTGAATTAAATTAATTAAATTGAAACATTGATTTCAATAATTATAAATCTAAATACTCACTAACTATTAGTTTATGATAATTGATTAGAGAATAGTTATATGATATTGAATTAAATTAATTAAGTTGAAACATTGATTTCAATAATTATGAATCTAAATACTCACCGACTATTTATATTGATTAGTTTATGATAATTGATTAGAGAATTGTTATATGATATTGAATTAAATTAATTAAATTGAAGCATTGATTTCAATAATTATGAATCTAAATACTCACAGACTATTTAGATTGATTAGTTTATGATAATTGATTAGAGAATTATTATATGATATTGAATTAAATTAATTAAATTGAAGCATTGATTTCAATAATTATGAATCTAAATACTCACAGACTATTTAGATTGATTAGTTTATGATAATTGATTAGAGAATTATTATATGATATTGAATTAAATTAATTAAATTGAAGCATTGATTTCAATAATTATGAATCTAAATACTCACAGACTATTTAGATTGATTAGTTTATGATAATTGATTAGAGAATTATTATATGATATTGAATTAAATTAATTAAATTGAAGCATTGATTTCAATAATTATGAATCTAAATACTCACAGACTATTTAGATTGATTAGTTTATGATAATTGATTAGAGAATTATTATATGATATTGAATTAAATTAATTAAATTGAAGCATTGATTTCAATAATTATGAATCTAAATACTCACAGACTATTTAGATTGATTAGTTTATGATAATTGATTAGAGAATTATTATATGATATTGAATTAAATTAATTAAATTGAAGCATTGATTTCAATAATTATGAATCTAAATACTCACAGACTATTTAGATTGATTAGTTTATGATAATTGATTAGAGAATTATTATATGATATTGAATTAAATTAATTAAATTGAAGCATTGATTTCAATAATTATGAATCTAAATACTCACAGACTATTTAGATTGATTAGTTTATGATAATTGATTAGAGAATTATTATATGATATTGAATTAAATTAATTAAATTGAAGCATTGATTTCAATAATTATGAATCTAAATACTCACAGACTATTTAGATTGATTAGTTTATGATAATTGATTAGAGAATTATTATATGATATTGAATTAAATTAATTAAATTGAAGCATTGATTTCAATAATTATGAATCTAAATACTCACAGACTATTTAGATTGATTAGTTTATGATAATTGATTAGAGAATTATTATATGATATTGAATTAAATTAATTAAATTGAAGCATTGATTTCAATAATTATGAATCTAAATACTCACAGACTATTTAGATTGATTAGTTTATGATAATTGATTAGAGAATTATTATATGATATTGAATTAAATTAATTAAATTGAAGCATTGATTTCAATAATTATGAATCTAAATACTCACAGACGATTTATATTGATTAGTTTATGATAATTGATTAGTGAATTGTTATATGATATTGTATTAAATTAATTAAATTGAAACATTGATTTCAATAATTAGGAAACTAAATACTCACTCGCTGTAATATAATTTATATTGATTAGTTTATGATAATTGATTAGAGAATTGTTATATGATATTGAATTAAATTAATTAAATTGAAACATTGATTTCAATAATTATGAAACTAAATACTCACTCGCTGTAATATAATTTATATTGATTAGTTAATGATAATTGATTAGAGAATTGTTATATGATATTGAATTAAATTAATTAAATTGAAACATTGATTTCAATAATTATGAATCTAAATACTCACTCGCTGTAATATAATTTATATTGATTAGTTTATGATAATTGATTAGAGAATAGTTATATGATATTGAATTAAATTAATTAAATTGAAAGATTGATTTCAATAATTATGAATCTAAATACTCACCGACTATTTTTATTGATTAGTTTATGATAATTGATTAGAGAATAGTTATATGATATTGAATTAAATTAATTAAATTGAAAGATTGATTTCAATAATTATGAATCTAAATACTCACCGACTATTTTTATTGATTAGTTTATGATAATTGATTAGAGAATAGTTATATGATATTGAATTAAATTAATTAAATTGAAAGATTGATTTCAATAATTATGAATCTAAATACTCACCGACTATTTTTATTGATTAGTTTATGATAATTGATTAGAGAATAGTTATATGATATTGAATTAAATTAATTAAATTGAAAGATTGATTTCAATAATTATGAATCTAAATACTCACCGACTATTTTTATTGATTAGTTTATGATAATTGATTAGAGAATAGTTATATGATATTGAATTAAATTAATTAAATTGAAAGATTGATTTCAATAATTATGAATCTAAATACTCACCGACTATTTTTATTGATTAGTTTATGATAATTGATTAGAGAATAGTTATATGATATTGAATTAAATTAATTAAATTGAAAGATTGATTTCAATAATTATGAATCTAAATACTCACCGACTATTTTTATTGATTAGTTTATGATAATTGATTAGAGAATAGTTATATGATATTGAATTAAATTAATTAAATTGAAAGATTGATTTCAATAATTATGAATCTAAATACTCACCGACTATTTTTATTGATTAGTTTATGATAATTGATTAGAGAATAGTTATATGATATTGAATTAAATTAATTAAATTGAAAGATTGATTTCAATAATTATGAATCTAAATACTCACCGACTATTTTTATTGATTAGTTTATGATAATTGATTAGAGAATAGTTATATGATATTGAATTAAATTAATTAAATTGAAAGATTGATTTCAATAATTATGAATCTAAATACTCACCGACTATTTTTATTGATTAGTTTATGATAATTGATTAGAGAATAGTTATATGATATTGAATTAAATTAATTAAATTGAAAGATTGATTTCAATAATTATGAATCTAAATACTCACCGACTATTTTTATTGATTAGTTTATGATAATTGATTAGAGAATAGTTATATGATATTGAATTAAATTAATTAAATTGAAAGATTGATTTCAATAATTATGAATCTAAATACTCACCGACTATTTTTATTGATTAGTTTATGATAATTGATTAGAGAATAGTTATATGATATTGAATTAAATTAATTAAATTGAAAGATTGATTTCAATAATTATGAATCTAAATACTCACCGACTATTTTTATTGATTAGTTTATGATAATTGATTAGAGAATAGTTATATGATATTGAATTAAATTAATTAAATTGAAAGATTGATTTCAATAATTATGAATCTAAATACTCACCGACTATTTTTATTGATTAGTTTATGATAATTGATTAGAGAATAGTTATATGATATTGAATTAAATTAATTAAATTGAAAGATTGATTTCAATAATTATGAATCTAAATACTCACCGACTATTTTTATTGATTAGTTTATGATAATTGATTAGAGAATAGTTATATGATATTGAATTAAATTAATTAAATTGAAAGATTGATTTCAATAATTATGAATCTAAATACTCACCGACTATTTTTATTGATTAGTTTATGATAATTGATTAGAGAATAGTTATATGATATTGAATTAAATTAATTAAATTGAAAGATTGATTTCAATAATTATGAATCTAAATACTCACCGACTATTTTTATTGATTAGTTTATGATAATTGATTAGAGAATAGTTATATGATATTGAATTAAATTAATTAAATTGAAAGATTGATTTCAATAATTATGAATCTAAATACTCACCGACTATTTTTATTGATTAGTTTATGATAATTGATTAGAGAATAGTTATATGATATTGAATTAAATTAATTAAATTGAAAGATTGATTTCAATAATTATGAATCTAAATACTCACCGACTATTTTTATTGATTAGTTTATGATAATTGATTAGAGAATAGTTATATGATATTGAATTAAATTAATTAAATTGAAAGATTGATTTCAATAATTATGAATCTAAATACTCACCGACTATTTTTATTGATTAGTTTATGATAATTGATTAGAGAATAGTTATATGATATTGAATTAAATTAATTAAATTGAAAGATTGATTTCAATAATTATGAATCTAAATACTTACAAACTGTAATATAATTTATATTGTATTGATATTTATTAGTTTATAATTGATTAGGAATATAATTTTATATATCTAAATTATTATAGGTAATAAATTATAAATTATAGTTGTAAAATAAGCTTATTATAACAATGTGCCTACTCTTCCAAATTTTCCGATTCTTCCAATTCTTTTGTTTCTCCAATATCTTTCATTTCTTCAGTTTTTCTTGTTCCTTTCATTTCTTCTATTTCTTTAACTTCCATTTCTTCTGTTTCACCAGTATCTTTTATTTCTTCATTCCTTTCATTTCTTTCCATAACTTCTTCGTTTCTTTAAAATCTAAAAAAAATATTGCCAACGATCACATTATCAAATAAATTTAGTTTTGCATGCATTTGTACAACAACGATTTTGAGATTGCTTGTATGACCCAAATCCGGATATCTTTTTTTTATGCAATGCTACATAATAATAATAAATTTCTTTTCTTGAAAAATTTGTCAAATGAAGTATTGTGCACCATTATTTTATATGTACATTTATATTCTATTTACATTCAACTAAAAATAATATTTTATTTTATTTATATATATTGACGTATAAATTTATAATTTGATACAAATCTCAAAATATAAATTTAAAACTATTAAGTATATTTGATATTTAAAACAAAAGTAATATTAAAAATAATATTTTATTATGTATACATAAATTCAAAATTAAATACAAATGCATCTAAAACTATTAAATATATTCGAAACAAAAAAAAATATAAATAGAATAGAAAATAGGAGTAAAAGTGGAAGGAAAAATTAAGAACAATGGTCACTTAAATAAAAAAAACATGGTTATTCAATTTTTTACAAACACGGAATTAATTTGTAAAAAAAATCTTACTAAAAAAAAATTATCATAATCATTACATCATTACATAGGATAAAAAGGTTGTTTATATTGCCAAAATTTGAAAAAAATACATTTGCACGAATGCCTAATACTAATACATTTATAATTATTAACCAGAACAGCCACCTGCCTAGTTTTTACTCACCTTTCACATGTGTATTTTTTTCAAATTTACAAAGCCAATTTTAGTCATATGTTGAGATCTTATGATCATTTTTATTTTAGCACAAAATAAAAATCATAGGAGTATCGTTTTGGGAATAATTAGCCGTATTTGTGCCAATGTTCCAAGTCGAAACGGTATTAGCCGGCTATAAGTCAGCCGATTTTTTTGAGAACAGGATAAAATTATCACATATGGTGATTTTTATTTATAGAGAGATGCACAAAATCTGAGGATATAATTGGATAGACGGACAAAAAAAATAAAAAAAATTCATGTATGTATTTTGACAATCTGACTTGGAGATCTGCACCTTTAATTTTATCCGCAATTTTGAAAATCCGAAAAAAGTTAAAGAAATAAAAGTTTATAAAGTTGGTAAAATATTGTGGATATTAAAAAAGGGATTAATTTTATTTATTCAAAGACAAATAATAATAAACATCGATTTATAATTGAAATTTTAAACTTAAAAATTTCAAAAATACATTTCCTCTAGACTGTTGCTTGTGTCATATATTGTAATATAATCTCATTACTTTCAGAATTACCAATAATAATCTCGAGTAATCCGAATTCATAACGAAGTCGTGCATCATAAATACCTTCATCTGCTGCCATTTTAAAGCTTATTTTTGATTTTATTTACGTGATATCCGATGTAAAGATAATAACCTTTCCAATATTTCGCTAAATTAAATCCTAAATCAGCATGTTCATTAAAAAATTCCCAAGCCTCCTTATATTCCTTCTTTTTATGTGCTTTAATCCCATCCTCAAATGAATTTTATGATATCAAATTTTTTCACATTGGATTGGATAGATCGTATTCTCGGTTAATTATCGACAGGACTAATAGGAATACTATTACTACTATTGGATCTTAGATGGCTGGATCGATTTAGGTCAGAGTATGAAATATCATTATTGGAGCTTTGTCTTAGAATAAGTCGTAGAGAATTCCGCAGAGAAAATAAACAAATTATTCAACAAGCATCATTCTAATCAGTAGTGAAGGTATTTCCCTCTTCCTCTTCTTTTCCATCGAGTGAGAACTCGAGGTACTTCCTCATCAAGAGTTTGATCTTAAAGATCAAATATTAAAAATAAAAACGCAAGGTGCGAACAGTGAAACAAAAAAGGATTTTTTGAGTATTAAATCAATGAAAACATAAGTAACACAGATTAGTCGTATTAGGGTAAAATTTTTTTAGAAATTTATCAGAATAATAATCATAATCAAATAGTCTTTAAAAACATAATAATAAATAAAAATAAATTATGTAAAAGTTTCCAAGGAATTTGTAAATAAAAGATGATCAGTGATGAGTATGAGGTATACTTTTTTAAATAATTTTTTTAAAAAATAATATCGAAATTCGTAATTTAAATTCTTTATTATTATCAATTATTTTATTTAATAATATAAAAATAATATAGTTTCGTAGTTTTATTATTAACGACGAAATTATGATTATATTTCTATCATTTCTTTTTGCAAATATTAATTTAATAATATCTAATAAATCTCGGAATCTTTTAATTTTAAAACTGAAAATACATAATCAATTCCATGGCTTTATCTAAATTCGCGGTATACCTTGTATGTGAAAATATTTTGACCAATATATTCCAATCGTTTCTATGATAATTATTAGTTCTAAATATAATATTATTAGATTCGTCCAATATGTTGATTTAGGTGTTTTTTGGTGGTCATGGGTTTAAGTTGTAACTGCGTTTTTTTGAATTTTATTGAATTTATTTATTAAATTTATTTCTGGCTGTCCGACTAATTGTAAATAACATTATATTAGTCATCATTCATTATTCTTGATCAAAAGGCAGAAATCCACTTACATTAATTAATGCGACATGTTATTATTAAAAGAAGCAGCATTAATAAATCTACCTTATACTCGCAATTGCCTTCCTATCACAATTCAACAATTATTACCCAAACTACTACTGAACAATTGTAAACTTTTTTTAAAAAAATATTTTATATATTTTCGGGCAAATTTTACTTAAAGATTTTTTCGATATCAGTAATATTAACATTATTTGGGGTCATAAATCAGTGCGGTTTATTATTCAAAAGAGAAAAGCTATCCCGAAAAAAAAAACAAAAATAAATATTTTGAAACAAGAAAAAAATTAAATTTAAAACAGTTAGAGAATTATCATTATGCGAGATAAATTTTAATTAATTATTGTATTCTTACAATAATCCATCTTTTATAATTTCTCAAACAATGTATTTTTAATATAATCTTAATGTTATTTTCATATTGTAATATTTTGTTTGTTCATGAAAAAGTTTAAAGTAAATAAAATGGTGTACAGCATTTATATTCCAACAGGCCTTGTCACTAAAGAGCTTTATATATATGTTATAATTTTATTTTATTATCAAAAATTTTTTTTAAAAATTAAATAATACTGATTATATCAATTTAACGACATAAGTAGTTACAAAAACAAAATTAAAGACAACTTTTATTCTATTTATCTATTTATTTATTTTCATCCAAAAGACTATCTAAACACTTAACCAGATCGGTTGTATTGTGGCGAAGTAAATTGGTAATCAGGTGAAATGTCACGGGGGATAACATTTTGTAACACTAGATGAACTTTCAGGTGATTGTCATCCTTGTACGAGGATGAAGGATGAGAATTGCTGTACAAGGATGAAGGATATCGTACGAGGATGAAGGATATCGTGCGAGGATGAAGGATGACGCACAAAGGATGAAGTATGAAGTACAAAGATGAAGTGTAAACAAAAGAGAAAGTATAAATACGACTGTTGTCAGAAGTAAGTTTCAGTTAGTGAGTGAATAGTCAGTTACAAGTTAGTTAATAAAATTACAGTTAGAATATAACAATTAATTAATTAGAAATAATTTAGAATAATTCGAAATACTTTAATAAATATTATATAGAAAAGTAAACTTCATTCAGGAACAGGAAAGATACGTCACGCTGTAATATTTCTGTTGTTAAATGATACTTTGCTTTTAAAACTTTATATTTTATATTTTAATAAACTTATACTTTGTGTTGTAATATTGCGAAATATTATTAAATATTGTTTGATACTGCGTTACTACTTTTACTCCACCTTACTCACTGTGCCTTCATGATTAATTTGATTATTATTTGATTATTATTATTATTTATTATATATTTATTATCTGTTTCGAGATAGGCAAGTTTAGATCGATTGATTGCTTGACCTACTGGCAGATAGAGCGTATTATTATTTGTTTGTGTGATGCAAACTGTGAGACTGATTTGAGAAATTGTTCGAAATACTCTGCACTCCTGTGACAGAATTTGGTGCCTCCTGTGAGGTGGCATAAAGTATCCAACGCAGTAACCTATAATATTGGCACATCTGTTTCACAAATTTTATATTCTTTAATTAATTTAGTAAAATACTTATTATATTTCTATTTTTGAGAAAGGATAATCAAAGAAATTTTTTTAACATTACGAAGTAATTCAAAAATATACAATTTAATATTATTATAATCATCCTTTTATAAAACCATCTTCTTACAATTTGCTTCGCGATCTATCAAAAGTGATCATCAAAGTAGCCGTTAGCATAACAAAATTCTTCCAGATCAAAGGATTTACAACGAAGATTGTCAAGCGAAAATTCGTGTAACCAGATAAAATCTCTGAAGGATCGTCAGAAATACTTTTACAAAATCTTACGGAATAATACGTCAAACTGTCGAAACGAAGGAAAATTACCAAACAAAGTATGAATACTGGCGAAAACGAGGCGAATGCCTTAATACTGGGACTCCAAAATGCGTTTCGCATAAGGAACGATGCAAGAATGCCGTCATTTTTCGGAGGAAATCAAGATCCCATGGAATGGTTAGAAGAATTCAATCGATCGGCAAGAATAAACCAATATACTGATGAATACAAACTCCAAGTAGTCAGCGGATATCTACAGGGTACAGCAGGACAATGGTTCAACGAAGCGCAAGAGGGACAGAATCCCATCAATCATTGGAACAATACGAATCAAACCTCCTTTGAGACATCTTTCTTGGCCACCTTTCGAACAACTGCGCTAATAAATCAATGGAGATTTGAGTTACAAATGAAAGTACAGAAACTAGACGAAACTATGGAACAATATTCGAATGATATCAAGAAATTAATTAAGCGAATAGATGGCAATAATAGATAGAGCGAAGACGAAAAAGTCTGGCAGTTTTTGAAAGGATTACGAAAAGATATTACCTATCAAGCCCGACCATTTATTATGTCCCAAGAGAAACCAACATTGGAAAAAGCGATTAGAACAGCCAAACAATTTGAAGAAAATGCTCAAACTTATCCTGAAGCTATAACAGGATATACCACTATCACTTCTATGAGCATGCAAGGATCTGTACCCTCTCGAAATAAGAATAATGAAAGCGAAGATGTAATAGAACGAATAGTACAGAAAGCCTTCGCGCCTATTGCCGAAACATTGCAGAAGATCATCGAAAAAGGAGAAAGAACACCTAATACTTTTAATAATAACAGACCAAACTATAACAATAATAATAGGGGACAAAGTTATAACAATTATAATGGCAATAGAGGACAGAGCTTTAGAAGTTATAATAATCCGCCAAACTGCTACCATTGTGGACAGACTGGACATTTGGCTTGGAGCTGTTCCATGAGACAAGGAAGTCAAAGGAACCAAATAAATCCGGCTGCTTCCGCTGTCCCACGACCTACCAATACTGTGCCTCCTTCGACTAATACAACAGCGAACCAAACCACACAACAAGTTTCGCAAGGAGACGTAAATAGTAATACGTTTATAACTCAAGAAGAAGAAATCCAACAACCCATCTCTACTGTCTGGAAAAGAATACAGCATTTAAACTAACAGGCGCACCTCAGGAGGGTGAGAGTGCGGATAATATAAAACCCTCATTTAAGATTGGAGATAATGATAAAGCAATAGGAGAAAGTATTGGGTCCACAAGTAAACAAGATGCTTCGCAACCTATCACAAAAAGATTGCGTTCTGCAGAAAAGAAAAAGGAAGTATCCGAAGATCCTAAACAAAAGAAAAGAAAGAAAATACCCCCTGTCCAACAACCACTTATGACACAAAATGCTCCGCCATATTCCATTGTCTCAGATTTACTTGCGACAAGAGCCAATATCACTTTGGGACAACTAATGGCTATGCCTCATTATAGAAGCGAGACACGAAAGGCATTGACACCTAAGCGTACAAGAATTGTAAAGATGGCCAATCATACAACAGTAGAAGGGAATACACCTATGACTTGTAAAGCCCAAGTAGCTGGATGGAAGGTCGAAGTAATACTTGATAGTGGTTCATCTATTAGTATCATTTCGAAGAATTTCATGGAATCCATAGGTCAAAGGATTGAGAAACCATCCGGAAGAAAAATAACTGGTATACACGGAGAAAGACGTCCTAGTTTAGGAATCGTGACACAAGTACCAATAAAGTTGGAAGAAATTGTGGTAGCTGTCGACATGGAAGTCATTGATGCAGCAGGTTACGCATTAATTTTGGGAACAGACTGGTTGAGGAAAGCACGCGCTATAATAGATTACCAAGAATGTAAATTAATTTTAAAAGATGAAAAGCGAACAGCTCAAATCTCGTGCAGAAATACTAGAGCCACTGTTTTGGACGATGATAAAGAAGAGGATGATAGTGAAGAAGAATATGTAGAAAGTAGTGATGATTCGGATACTGACGAAGAAGAAGTAAACTTCGCAGGATTAACTTATGAACTCCCGCATCAAGAATCCTATATGAAATATAAGTTTACTCCCGAAGGAATGCGCAAGGATTCGAAGCTTGTCATATGGGAATTATATGATCAGTTATCTTATTGTTTTGATCCGGTCAGAAGAAAGAAAGGTGCTCAAGAGCGATGCAAAGCAGCAGGACCTAATTCCTATTGCTGGTGTGGCATATATTTAGAAACAAGTCAGGATATATGCGAAGTCCGTGAAGAACATCAACAAGATGAGAAGATTATTTCTATTATATCACGAAAGGAAATACAAGACATTCGTTGTAATTTGGTACGAGGCGGAGTGGAGAAACTCGAAGAAAACCAATATAAGCCGCAAGTTCACGAAATTATCAAAGGATTTCCAAATCTGGTAGCCAAGGATCTTTCAGAATTAGGGAAGACAAACCTTTATCACCATACAATAGACACCGGCGAAGCAAAGCTGATAAAATTAAATCCCTATAGAACCTCGCCCCGATACTTGGAATTTTTGAAGGAGGAAATAGCAAATATGCTAAAGAACGGACTAATTCGAAAGTCGTTTAGCCCTTGGTCCGCACCCATTGTAGTAGTAAACAAGAAGAATGGGAAATTCAGGCTCTGCGTAGATTACAGAAAACTGAATGCGGTCACGAAACCTGACGCCTACCCAGTATCACGGATAGCAGACATGCTAGATGCCCTGGGACACTCCGCCTTCTTTTCAACTTTAGACCTCGCTTCGGGTTTTTGGCAAGTAGAAGTATCCGCTGTTAACCGTGATTTACCTTCCAAATAAAGGATGGAAACAGACAACTATTAGTAGGGATCAATTTGTATAAGACATACAGCACTATACTTAATTTACTAAAGCTGAAAGATTTATACTATTTCTAAAGTATAATTGGGAAGGAATTAAAGTATTGCGGAATTAAGGCGAAAGAGGCAAAGGTGAGGTTTTATAAGGGTAAACACTAAGTTTAATACTAATTCACTAAGAATTCAAGCCCAGAACACTAAGCAAGGCTAAATTTATACCAGATAACAAGTTCACACAGCAAGTTATCAATTATTAAAACAAATAACCGAGATCACTAAGCAGGGTATTTAAAAGAATTTCACTAAGAAACTATAAACTAATTATTAAGATCACAAAGCAAAATAATAGTTTATAATAAAGAATAATACTCAGATCACACAGCAAAGTATTATTATAAAGGTTTTATACAAAGAATTAAATAATAATTCATCAAGAAATGTATTATTTAATTAAAACTATAAGAAGTTTATTATTGAGTTAATGGACCTTTCTAACCAACTAACTGAGGATTGAGAGAACAGAAATTCAATCCTTTATATACATAATAGATTACACTATTGATTACGCTGTACTCTACGCTATTCACTACGCTGTACTATACACTATTGATTACGCTAATGTATACGCTATTAATTACGCTATCTATTACGCTTTCTATTACGCTGTACTTTACGCTATTGATCTACAGTCGTAATACATATTTGTTGTACTAATTTCTAAGTGATTTACATTAATATTTATAAATATAGAAATAATATACTAATAGTTAATAAATAGTAATAATAAATAATAATAATAAGTAATAAATAATAAACATAAACTTAATAAATATAAAAAATAAAATATAATAATATAATAAACTACTACAACTAACCGAGAGAAGACTGCTTTCACTACCCCATTTGGTACCTATGAGTTCCTCGTGATGCCCTTCGGACTTATCAATGCCCCTGCAACCTTTCAGCGAGTGATGGACAGAGTCTTCCATGAGGTTACTTGGAAGTTCGTATTAGTTTATATCGACGATATTATAATATATTCGAAAACCTACGAAGAGCACCTAGAACATTTGAAGGATGTGTTTACACTTCTAGGAAATGCCAGATTAAAGATAAACTTGGAAAAGTGCGACTTTTTCAAAACGAGGTTAACATTTTTGGGACATATTATAACGATCGATGGAATAGCCCCAGACCCTTCGAAGATTGAGAAGGTGCAGCATTATCCAGTTCCACAAAACAAGACAAACGTGAGAGCTTTCTTGGGACTAGCTTTGTACTATCGAAGATTTGTAAAAGGTTTTGCCACAATCGCGAAACCATTGCATAACCTTACGAAGAGAAGCGTAATATTTGAATGGAAGCCCGAACACCAACTCGCGTTTGACACACTGAAAGGACAATTAACTTCGGCTCCCATAATGACATACCCTGACTTTTCAAAACGATTTATACTAGCTACCGACGCATCTGACTGGGGAATTGGAGCTGTGCTCTCCCAGAAGGATACGGAAAATCTCGAACACCCTATCGCTTACGCCAGCCGCCTGTTGTCAGCTCCCGAACTAAATTACACTGTGTTAGAAAAAGAGTGTCTTGCCGCCATATGGGCTGTACGACATTTTAAACATTACCTACATGGCCCCAAGTTTGATTTATATACGGATAACTCCGCTTTAGCATGGCTAAAGAATCGCCCACAACCTAAAGGAAGAGTTGCTAGATGGATTTTTGAACTATCTGAGTATGATTACGAACTTATTCATAAGCAAGGAAGGCTTAACGCCAATGCTGACGCACTATCAAGGATAACTAATTAAGATAACAAATATAATAGAACTCAGATATTTATTAAAAATACAAAATCTCGAAACTTTTCAAAAATGGATGTAGACATTTATAATCAGTTAACAGAATATCTAATAAATCATACTTTTCCACCAAACGGCACTAACGAACAACGGCGAAAATTACGACAACAAGCGAATCATTATATAGTTCAAGACAATATTTTATATAAGCGAAACAAAGAAGGCGATCCCCTAAGGGTAATCACAAGAGAAAATTTAGCTAAAATATTATACAACATGCACAATGTACCAAGTGCCGGACATTTTGGTATAAAGGCTACTATAGACAAAACGAGATAACGATACTTTTGGCCTACGATGGGCGAAGATATTCGAAATTACATAGAGACATGTGATATATGTCAAAGACAGGGTATACGTGTTGCCCAAATCTCAAATAATTTGGGATTTGGGATGCCAAAATGCACAAATTACTAGTATTTGGGATTTGGGATTTGGGATTTCGGCAAAAAATACTAATTATAATTTGGGATTTGGGATTTGGGATTTGGGATTTCGGCATTTGGGATTTCGACATTTGGATTTTGAATTTGGGTGGCAGGTATAAGACAGGGTAAACCTAAACAAACCGAAGAATTACGACCTATTGGAGTAGGACAAGCTTTTGACCGATTAGGAATAGATGTTGTAGGACCCTTGAAGCCAACAACAATGGGAAAAAGATACAAAGTAGTGGCTACGGATTATTTTACTAAATGGCCAGAAGCCAGAGCTATTGAAAAAGCAAATGCGAAAACTATCGCTTGGTTTCTATACGATGAAATTATATGTAGGCATAGTTGCCCAAGAGAAATATTATTTGATAGAGGAACAGTATTTGTTAGCCAAATAGTAACCAACCTAATAGAGATAATAGGAACACACCGAAGACTTACGTCTACTTACCACCCTCAAAGTAATGGACTGACAAAACGATATAATCAAACGCTTTGTCAAACTTTAAAGAAATGTGTAAAGGAAACAGCGCAAGAATGGGATATACTGATAACTTTGGCACTTTTCGCATACTGAACAACTAAAAATAGAACAACAAAGTATGAGCCATTTTATTTACTATATGGACGAGCCCCTACACTACCCATAGAACTTGATATTATTACTTGGCCAGTTGAAGAAATTGATGAAAAACAATTTAAAGAAATGATCCACAAAAGAACTGGAGAAGTTGCGGGAATATTCGAAGATAATCGAATTCAAGCATCTAAGAATATTAAGGATGCACAAAAACGGCAAAAGATAACCCATGATAGGAAAATTCGAACGATGACATACAAGACAGAAGATATGGTGTTAGAGTACAGATCTAATTTACAGAATGTTCATGGCGATAAGTTTCGAGACAAATGGTCTGGTCCTTTCTTTATTCATAGAGTTCTTGGTAATGGTTCCTACATATTAAGAACCAATAGTGGAGAAGTTCTTAATAGTCGACCTGTACATGGCAATCGATTGAAATCGTATAAACAAAGGGGTTATCATCCCACATGAGATGACGAGTAAACAATAGACTTGTTTAAAAGAATTCGTAAGATTGCGAAAAGTCCTGAAAAATTTTGCCAAAAACTTTTTTTTTTACTATGAATAATATTCCAATTCCAGACAGTTTACGAAAGAGAGTTCACGAATTATAAAGAGAATTTCCGCAAATTTTAGGAGAAGCCCAGGTTATCATAGACAATACTGGTGCATATTTGGTAACAGAAAGTACTGTAATAGAAATTGATCAACCCGTGAATAATGAAATTACTACGCAATATGATGACATGTTAACGATGTATGCGGTAGATATTTTTACAGCTCTAGAAGAACAGGATCGGGTTACCGATCTTGACTTAGACGAACTTCTACGAATAGCGACGGATATGCATGGAACAAATGGTCAAAGAATGAATGCATATAAGAATCTTGGTGATTATCTACAAGACGCTCAATTAGGAAGTACCGTGACAGTACTAAAAAGAGAATTACATGAACGATCCCACCAAAACGGAGCACGAATCTACCAAATAGCGACACGAATACGATCATTATTTCAAGTAATAGGAACGCCGTACGCCAGAAACTTTCAAAATGTTACGCCGGATTGGATCTATAAACTGCCAAAATCAGAGTTCGAAAGATTTCTGCAGCTCTGTAAAACGATGGGTACACAATTAATGGAAGATCTTTTGGAAATAGGTGTTGGGTCGCAGGAGCTTCCCTTTGAAGGAGGAAATGTTTGTGGCGAAGTAAATTGGTAATCAGGTGAAATGTCACGGGGGATAACATTTTGTAACACTAGATGAACTTTCAGGTGATTGTCATCCTTGTACGAGGATGAAGGATGAGAAATGCTGTACAAGGATGAAGGATATCGTACGAGGATGAAGGATATCGTGCGAGGATGAAGGATGACGCACAAAGGATGAAGTATGAAGTACAAAGATGAAGTGTAAACAAAAGAGAAAGTATAAATACGACTGTTGTCAGAAGTAAGTTTCAGTTAGTGAGTGAATAGTCAGTTACAAGTTAGTTAATAAAATTACAGTTAGAATATAACAATTAATTAATTAGAAATAATTTAGAATAATTCGAAATACTTTAATAAATATTATATAGAAAAGTAAACTTCATTCAGGAACAGGAAAGATACGTCACGCTGTAATATTTCTGTTGTTAAATGATACTTTGCTTTTAAAACTTTATATTTTATATTTTAATAAACTTATACTTTGTGTTGTAATATTGCGAAATATTATTAAATATTGTTTGATACTGCGTTACTACTTTTACTCCACCTTACTCACTGTGCCTTCATGATTAATTTGATTATTATTTGATTATTATTATTATTTATTATATATTTATTATCTGTTTCGAGATAGGCAAGTTTAGATCGATTGATTGCTTGACCTACTGGCAGATAGAGCGTATTATTATTTGTTTGTGTGATGCAAACTGTGAGACTGATTTGAGAAATTGTTCGAAATACTCTGCACTCCTGTGACANCTGTAAAACGATGGGTACACAATTAATGGAAGATCTTTTGGAAATAGGTGTTGGGTCGCAGGAGCTTCCCTTTGAAGGAGGAAATGTTTGTGGCGAAGTAAATTGGTAATCAGGTGAAATGTCACGGGGGATAACATTTTGTAACACTAGATGAACTTTCAGGTGATTGTCATCCTTGTACGAGGATGAAGGATGAGAAATGCTGTACAAGGATGAAGGATATCGTACGAGGATGAAGGATATCGTGCGAGGATGAAGGATGACGCACAAAGGATGAAGTATGAAGTACAAAGATGAAGTGTAAACAAAAGAGAAAGTATAAATACGACTGTTGTCGGAAGTAAGTTTCAGTTAGTGAGTGAATAGTCAGTTACAAGTTAGTTAATAAAATTACAGTTAGAATATAACAATTAATTAATTAGAAATAATTTAGAATAATTCGAAATACTTTAATAAATATTATATAGAAAAGTAAACTTCATTCAGGAACAGGAAAGATACGTCACGCTGTAATATTTCTGTTGTTAAATGATACTTTGCTTTTAAAACTTTATATTTTATATTTTAATAAACTTATACTTTGTGTTGTAATATTGCGAAATATTATTAAATATTGTTTGATACTGCGTTACTACTTTTACTCCACCTTACTCACTGTGCCTTCATGATTAATTTGATTATTATTTGATTATTATTATTATTTATTATATATTTATTATCTGTTTCGAGATAGGCAAGTTTAGATCGATTGATTGCTTGATCTACTGGCAGATAGAGTGTATTATTATTTGTTTGTGTGATGCAAACTGTGAGACTGATTTGAGAAATTGTTCGAAATACTCTGCACTCCTGTGACAGTATCATAACGTGCTTCTTTGGGCATCCCAACAAGTTTCAAAATGCCATTTACAACAACAAAAAAGCGGAATGGCCATGGAGAATATAAGTTTAAGAAATTATTATCCATCGTATCTACCAACACAGGAATTTCCAATTGGGTTGCCGTGACCATTTCACGAGCAGCGGTTAAGCGATCTTCTATTGTGAGATGTTCTTTCACAGATACAACATTACCAATGGGCCAAACATCACTAGCATGTGCTTCTCGAATTTGAATCATATAGAAATCTACGTTTGTTTGATATCGCTTAAATATATCATTGAGCACATGAGATATGCATCGGAATAATGGACAGGTATATGAACCACCAAGAAGAACGAGAGGACGTCCTGGTTGACAAAGCGATCGTAAAGAAATTGGACTATTATGACCTATCTTGTCTTGAGAATATTCTAGGAGAGTTAATGGGCAATCGGGCGCTGACATTCCTTCTGTGAGATCCCCAAGTCGAGCAATGTTATTACGAACATACAATTGTGTAGTTCGAAATTCGGGATCGTCTAAAAAAGAAATTAAACTTAAAAAAAAGATATTAAGATATAAATGAAAAACGTAATAGAAAATATTCGCTTGTTACTTGGATAAAGCTGTGGAGCACGTCGCAATATTTGCACAGCCTCATCTGAATAACCAAATTCTCTAACCAAATCATGCTGCATCTGGTCAGTGATATCCATCCAATCTTTGCCACATGTAGGATCGGTTTCAACCTTATAATATTGTTCTTGTATTTCAGGTGATAATCTTTGACGTTCCTCCTCATGTAACAGGGCTAATAATTTCTCTTTTGTAGTTGGGAGTTTTGCCACAGAAGTTTCTTCAGATTGTGTGAGTGATGGTAATTCATTGAAATCTTGACGACCACTGGTTTCTTGAAACATGCCGCCACGCAATCTAAGCACAAGATGGAGCGTAGATTCTTTTTGAATGTTATAATCGGATAAGGTGCGACCATCTTCCAACTGTCTTGCAGCAAAAATGATTTGTTGCTGGTCTGGGGGGATACCTTCTTTGTCTAGAATTTTAGTTTTAACTTGATCTATGGTATCGCTCGACTCTGCCTCTAAGGTAAAGGTTTTTCCAGTCAACGTTTTGATATAAATCATCATTTTTAAATTTCGAAGACTTTGCAAAAACAAGAATAAATAAATCAAATCCGTCAAATCCGTTCAAATTCAAATAACTCGTTACTGAAAATAGTCACATGCCGGAGTTATTTTTAAAAAATCCGCCAACTGATTACGGAGCGCCTCAATATACATATATATTTTGACAATCTGACTTGGAGATCCGCGCCTTTAATTTTATCTGCAATTTTGAAAAACCGAAAAAGCTAAAGAAATAAAAGTTCATAAAGTTGGTAAAATATTGTGGATATTAAAAAAGGGATTAATTTTATTTATTCAAAGACAAATAATAATAAACATCGATTTATAATTGAAATTTTAAACTTAAAAAATTCAAAAATTCATTTCCTCTAGGTTGTTTCTTTCCTTTATCTTTGTATATATCAGTTTCATTTCCCCTATCTGTTGCTTGTGTCATATATTGTAATATAATCTCATTATTTTCAGAATTACCAATAGTAATCTCGAAGTTGTGCACATCTAAATACATGTGATATTACAAATATTAGTAACGTAATCACCATTTCGATATCTTATCGTCATCCTGATTATGTAATNCCGTTCAAATTCAAATAACTCGTTACTGAAAATAGTCACATGCCGGAGTTATTTTTAAAAAATCCGCCAACTGATTACGGAGCGCCTCAATATACATATATATTTTGACAATCTGACTTGGAGATCCGCGCCTTTAATTTTATCTGCAATTTTGAAAAACCGAAAAAGCTAAAGAAATAAAAGTTTATAAAGTTGGTAAAATATTGTGGATATTAAAAAAGGGATTAATTTTATTTATTCAAAGACAAATAATAATAAACATCGATTTATAATTGAAATTTTAAACTTAAAAAATTCAAAAATTCATTTCCTCTAGGTTGTTTCTTTCCTTTATCTTTGTATATATCAGTTTCATTTCCCCTATCTGTTGCTTGTGTCATATATTGTAATATAATCTCATTATTTTCAGAATTACCAATAGTAATCTCGAAGTTGTGCACATCTAAATACATGTGATATTACAAATATTAGTAACGTAATCACCATTTCGATATCTTATCGTCATCCTGATTATGTAATGATCATCACTATAAAATCGCTTTTTCAATTATTTGAATTTGATAACCTATCCTATTAATATTTTATTACATTACTTAAAATACATATTTTAAAATTAGTGGGCGGTTATAATTTATAAATTTGTCTTTATTTTTTTCTTATTATAATACACAATTAATTTATACAACAAATATAATCATATGAAATCTACGAATAATATGTTCATTTCATCATCGCAAATTTTAAATTTTCAATACTGATTATGTTTTTTGAAATGAATTTCTCTCAAAAGCATTAAAGAAATATATTTAAGATAAAAAATATGAATAGCAATTATTATTTATCACTAACTTTGCAAAACATGTCTCTTGATCTGTAATATATTAGTAGAATCCTCTGTTTCCATTACAATAACTACTTCACTAAACCATTGTGCCTTGTAAAATGATGAATAATATCCATAGATATAGCGTAACACTTTGATAAGATTATCGTCATTTAAAGTTTTTAGTCTTACAATGATTTTTGTGTCATCTCGCGAAAATCATTATTTCATGTTATACAACAACAAAGGAAAAGACAAAAAAAAATTTTAATCAACCTCCATTCGTGAGGTAAATGTTTTTTCCTCCTGATTATGAGATATTTAGGATTAGGAGATAATGACCGTGTAAAAGTACTATATCAGGGAATTTTTACGTGGCACTACTTCTTTGTTCAAATAAAAATCAAATCAAGCCTTTCATTGCATAAATATAGGTGTAAATATTATGGAGATTTACACCTAATAAAACTTCCTGATGCTTAAATTATTTAATTATTTATTATATTTTAGTTAAATCTTGAGTTTGAGAAATTATGCGAACTACACGTATTATTCAGAAAGCAATTGAAGAGGTATTAATATTCTTTATAATTATTTACTATAATTATTTATTATTATTTATTATTTATTATTTATTATTTATTATTTATTATTTATTATTTATTTATTATTATTTATTTATGTTTTATTTTTTATAGTTTATTGCACTATTAGTTGATCTTTGGGATAAATGTTTGATTCCTTAATATGAACGTGATGAATTCTTTGAGAGCTTACAAAAAAAAATAAAATAACATCTAATAACATCTAATTATACTAATCATCATAATAACTTTTTTACTATTATTAATATCAAATTTCTTAATTTATTTAATAAATAGATAATTAACTTAACTTATACTTTCTATTTATTATTGAAATCCGCTGACGAAATATGAGTTACTTTCATAAGTGTCTCGCCTACAAGAATTATATGCTAAATATTCCAAGATTTATCGATGGATGTTGGAAAGACAAGCTATTTATTGATTTCCGTATTACATTTATTTTATTTCTTATATTTATCCTCCATCATTTACAGAAAATGATCGAATTCGAAAAAAAGGCACCTAATCCACGCACGTCACCCCTTTCAAAGTTCATTCCGACTATTGGAAGAAGAAAAATGGAGAAAATTTTGTTGGTCTGATTTAGTTAAGATCGAAAATAAATTAATTAATACGTGTTCCCTTGAATTTTCATTTATTTATTCTTTCTTTTTTAAAAAATTTATGATTCTTTTTAATTTTTTTTTTGAACATTCAAATAAACATTTTTCAAATACATTTAAACATTTTTTTAAAATATGAGCCTTTAAAAATTATTCAAATCTAATACAAACATTTTAGGGTAAAAAAAGAAATGGCAAGGTTTATTAGTTTTATTGTTATTATTAATTTTGTTTTGTTATAGATATCCATCATTACTTTTTTATTTTGTAGATTTAATTTTATTTTGTTTTTTATTTTTATTTTATACGATAGGACGAGAATTTTATTAATTTTATTGAAATTTTTTTGGTGAATTTCATTGAAATTTTTTTTGGTTTTTTTTTATTAAAAGAATAAACGAATAATTGAAAAAAATTATAAATAATGAATTATAACTACTACATAAAATAATAGTCTCGATGATAGTCTAGTCTTTTTTTTTATGTTTTAATTGTATTATTGAAAAAACTTCAGATACGATATTTTTAAAGATTTTAATATATAAATAAAAATTTTACTTTCAATCTTTAATATTTTCGGGGAATTTTTTTGTACGTTATATAATAATAATTAGTTTTTATATTTAACGCATATAATGATAATGTTACATCGTTGAAATATAATATTTTAACACTTTTAGTCGAGTCAATTTCATTTCCTATTTTATAAAATCAAAATTACAAACAGATGGGACAAAGAATACATGCTCTATGCTTAGTGTTAAGATTTTATAAAACCAATATGTATTATGTTAAATAAATAAAAATTAAAATATAATAATACTTGCTAGAGACCTAGATTCGGTTAATCCTTTTCGAAATTTTCTTCATTCTTGGGTTTTGGAAGTTTTGAATAATTAAGAAGTCGACTGGTATAAATTGCTTGTGGATGTGTTTGATAATTAAGAGGAGTTGTAGTTGTTGTGGTTGTTGTAGTTGTCGTATTGGTTGATTCTTGATTTGCTGAAAATTCTTCAGCTTTTTTAATTCGAATTACAATTTCTGAATCCTTATTTTTCCCTTCCCATAAATAATCATTATAATCATCAAAGTATTTCGACAACTCATCCTCTAATTCTTTAAAAGTGAGTCTATGTGTAACTCGAACATCTCAACACCTCATAATCACTCTTGTAATTAATTTGAGAGTATGAAATGGAATTTTTTGTCGTAATCCATTGCATATTTTCATAGATATTTCGTAAGCAATAATTCCAACATTAGCAGCTTTTGTATATTCTTCACCACCTAATACCTCTGGACGGGATTATTTGGATTTGCCCCTATTAGTTTACTTAATCCAAAATCAGAAATCTTCATACCAAATTTAAAATCGAATGATAAAATATTTCCAGGATGGAAGCCCCGGTGAACTTGAACTATATCTAATTCATGAATATTTGACAAATTTTTAGATAAGTTCCATAGACAATATAATTTTTGTTTCCAATTAATATTATTAAAATTAATTTTTAAATATTTCCATCTGTTGCATATTGTAAAACCATCATATATGAGTGAGTTTCTGGATCTTGTGTTATTCCATAAAATTGAATTGAAGGAGCATATTTTTCAGTCCATGTTTTTAAGTGAATTTTCATCTAATAATACAAACATTTTTTAATTTATAGTTAAAACGTTATATAATAATTTGAAAATTAAATTTAAATATTAATTAAAATATTTATCTCATTTATGATATCATTGAAATTCACAAAATAATCAAACTTTTTTAATATCTTTTCCATTGTTGATTTTTAACATCTCATTTCTCAATTGGTCCAATTCACCTACAAATCCACCTCTACCTACTTGTTTAACATCTTTAAATCTATCATAAGGTATCCATTCTATTAATTCCCAATTATGATTAGCATTTAGTAGAGCTTCTTGAATGAATTTATCTATTTTGTCATTTCCACTTGTCCAATTATTAAAATCATTTTGGAAATGTTTCGAGTTACATCCTTGATTGCATTCCGGGCATGTAGGAGATGACATTTTTTTGTTTATAATATTTAAGGCAGAATTTTATTTTTTTTTCAAAAAAAAAAATCAATAAATAAATTTATATCGGAATTTACGTTTCGATGTAAATTGCTTTAAGATTTTTTTATAAGTGTAATTTCCTTAATATTAATTATCAGTCGGAGTTGTTATTATTATACTGCATGACCAAAATTTCGCATTTCACTCTAGTATAGTATCATAAACAAAAATCATTTGCACTCCAAATACTTTGTCATGTCATTTTCGTCTTTTTTTTAATATATATATATATATATTACAAAAATTTTGAAAAATAAATATATCAAAATAATATTATAACAAGGATTCAGGGGCTTGAATTACACATTATTTTATTATTTTATTTTTATTATTATTTTTATTATTTTTATTATTTTTATTATTTTTATTTTTATATTATTATTTTTACTATTTTTATTATTTTTATTAATTTTATTTTTATTATTATTTTTATTATTTTTATTATTTTTATTATTTTTATTTTTATATTATTATTTTTATTAATTTTATTAATTTTATTAATTTTATTATTTTTATTATTTTTATTATTTTTATTAAAACTATTTAAATAAATTTTAAATGTATTTATATTTACTTAATATTAAATAATAAATTTAATTTATAAAATTATTCGCTCATTCATCTATTGATTAATTTTATGAATTTTATCAAATAACATATTTTTGACTATAAAAAATAATTAAGATAAATGTTTTTACAGGTTTTGTTTTTGAAATTGATAAAAATGTAATACTATTGTTATTGTTAATGTATGACTCTATTTAACATTAATAAAATAACACACTCCAAAATTCTATTATAAGTTGGATCTGGTATAATTACAAGCACGAATAATCACCATTGGTTTTCAAAATTAACTCCTAATACGTATCCATTATACATTGAACAAAAAGTAGTTTATAATTATCATCACTATATTATTTGGAGAGAGGGGGGTTATTCCATAATTGTATTATATTTCATTTTATGTAATCAATGTTTTTTATCAGGCAGGAGTAATTAAAAAAGAAGAATAAAATTCAGTAAATTCTATTAATTCGAATTGATTATTTAAAGAAGGAAAATATCATTAAGAATAAAAGAATTTCATAGACTACGAGAATATGAGAAAACATGTACCAAAAACTTGAAAAAACTTGTTTAATTTTCCACCACTAAAACTATACATATTAATATCTCCTTTTTGTGAATTCATTTCCTCGTAAAACTTCGGGTGGAATTGATCCATAAATTTTATTACTTTGTTATCAGATTTTAATATTAAATCGCCTTCTAAACTACATAAACCTATGTCTGTAGTTGATACATTTGTATTACTTGTCAAAATATTTCCACTATGAACCAATGTTTTATGCCATTTTTTGATATGATAAAGTTTTGATTCAATTAAATCTTATAAAAAACTATTAATAAACAACTTTGGGACAGCTCCTAAGCGACCAGTAGAATCAATTATTTTACCAGCAAGTTCTCCTCGTACAAATGCCAAAAAGACATTTTACACCTGTCATTCTGAAGACGCAGCAGAAATTTCTTGTTGTAAAACTACTACTTATTCGCTAGCAAATGTTCCCTATTAATTTTGCGTTGAACTAATGGATGGATAGTTTTATTTTCTCATTAAAAAAACAGTAATATTCAAAATTCCAAAATTGAAATTCTTAAATGGATTTTCTATTGATTTTTGACCAAATTGGCTGCATTTTTTGAACGTACCTGTTTTTTTTTTAATATATCAAATAATTCATAATACGTAAACACCTGAGTAAGGAAGATCTGAATGAACCTCTAGTTCTTAATAAAGAAAATTTTTTATTTTATGAAATATAAAAACTATAAAAACGTAACTTACATGTTTATTTAACAAAAATAATTTCATTCGAAAAATTTTGAAGTTGTGATTAAAAAAATTCAAATTCAACACTTGGTTTATTCAATTTGATTAAATTTGATCGAATTCACGTTAATAGCGAACGTAATTATTTTATTTATTTATATTTTTTGAAGATATTAAAATTTTTATTTCATTTCCATTATTTATATTTAAATGTTTCAAATTGTTTTTCACAACCTTTAAATCGAAACAATGAATCAATTATATCACATTTATAATTCTTTTTAATGAAAAATTTTTTCTTAATGATTCGTGATTGTGATGATGATTGTAATAATGAAAATGATATCGATAATGTCACTGGATGCAATCAATCACGAAGAATTGTTAGGTAATAAAATGGACTCAACATTCATTTGGGTATGTTATCGTTCAATGAAGGATCGGTAAATAATATACTTATGAATTGATGACTTGAATTCAATTCAATAGATTGTACCTTGAATTCAATGCAATAATTGACAATCAAGTTTAATATAAGAATGGGTTCTAGATAGAAGACGAAAAAATATTTTGCTTCAGATATTCCTGAAATATAAAAATCCATTATCTAATTCAATTTGTAACGTTTTTTATGTGCGTATTGTGCTACAAAAAATGAGATTATTATTATTTATGGCCACGACAGTTTAGTGTAATGCAGACTCATTTATATTCATTTAAAGATAAATATCCGTAAAAATTTATAATTTAAATATCGAATTCTTCCTTAGAGTTCTCAAAAGAAAAATAAAACATTAAAAAAAAAGACAACCTCAAAGGAACCAAAAAAAAATAATTAAAAAACACTGATGAACTCTAGTATTTCTATTCGTTTATGTGTTTTTTTTTTGGCAGCTCTTCTAACCTTCGTCCCTATCGTTCGAGCGAGTAATCTAACAATTATTTCTAAGTCTACAACAACAGCGATGCTATCGAGTTATTCAACAGTGATAAAGTCTATATCATCACCAAGTGAATCTACTACTCCTACTACTATTACTATTAATAATAATGAAAGTAAAAGAAACAAAATTATTATTGGAGTTTTCGTTGGATGTACATTATTTGGATTATTAATCAGCTTTTTATATTGGTTAAGGAGAGTAAAATCTATGAACGAGACACCGGATTTTGAAATTCCACCATCAACGACACCAGAGACGCAAGATACACCAAACGAGACACCAGAAGATACACCAAAAGAGACACCAGATTTTGAAATTCCACCATCAACACCATCACCACGGCCACCACTATCACAACAAAATTCGCTATCATCATCACGAAATTCACTATCATAACAACATGCAACATGCAACATATTATATAATCATGATGTCATTAAATTTTTATTTAATTTATTAATTTTAATTTAATTTTTATTGGTTTCAAAAATTTCAAAATCAAGAATATATTGATAATTTAATTTAAGATATAATTGGAATTTAAATTAAATTGTTTATTGCCTATAAAGATTAATACATAACAGATAATATGAAGTTTTAATTAAATATTATAAATTATTTAGATTAAATAAAAAATTTAAAAATTAACATTGAGATCTTTTATTAAATGTCTAAAAATCAGGTAATTTTTTAATTATTAAATAGTTAATTATCTTATTTTTTTTATAATCTTAAATATAAATAAAATAAAACAAAATAAACCAAATAGCTCAAAAATTTCAGATCAGGTTATATAAGGTCATTTTTTGGATCCTCTTCTCTGTTGACATGGTAAATAATAATTTATTTATGATTTAATGGATTCTAATAGAATCTCGAATTGACAAGATCATTACAATTAGCAATGACTTGTTAGTATTAGTGTTATGCAATCAAAATTAATTTTTGTAGGTTGCATAAAAAGATGCATCTTGTGAATTAGTAGTGGTTGCTGAACATTTAAAAAAAGTTGTCAATGTAATTAAGGAATATATTTTCTCTGCACCTTCTGGGGGTTAAACACGAAAATTTCCTATGTTAATCTGCTTTCTGAAAATAATAATTTTTATCATTTCTCAAAGCAAAACTCTTACCACTTCTGTACAAAATAAAGATTAAAAAAAATTGAATTGAATTAAATTTAACAAATCTGTTGCCCAATTATTTTTTATTATGTAAAAAAGATTAGATAATCTTGTACACTTAGTTTTAAGCAGTTGATTTTGAAAGTTAAGATCCTTCATACTAGTTCTATGAGAGTGAAGTGAATTGAGCAACAATCGGTTATGTTATTTATTTTTTGTTACGAAAATTATTAAATTAAAATTATCGTACAAAATTTATTAAAAATAATTTCATTTTTTATACTAAGAGATGGATATTTGTTCTTTCACTACAAGTGCTTTTTTTGTTTGTTTCTTAAATTATCTCCAAATACCCAAAGTAACCATTGTAACTCATTTGCCTATTAATAATAATAGTTTAGTTTTGGTTATTGAAATTAATAGTGATTTGTAATTAATATCTTGTATATTAAATTATTTCTTTCTGTTGCTACCGAAGTAAGAGTCACACTTCCTTAAATCTTATTTTTGTTAGGTGTGTGTGTGTAATACTATAACTCCACTTCAATAAAGAAGCTAAACTGTGTATTTGTAAATGTAAATGTAATGAGTTATAAAACTCCAACTTCCACTAGAAGTCAATGTGTAAATACTTGAGCAAATGCTCCACTTCAATATGAAGCAATAAACATAATTGTTAAAACATTCAAGCAAGAGCCTGCTCTCCATTATTACACGACAAGTTTCATCTTTTATATAAAATTACATATTTAATGATGAATGAATTTACATAATTGGAAATAATCTAGATTGTTAAAAATCATATGATAATATAATATAAATTTATAATAAAATAAAATAATAAATCAAGAAAAAAATAAAACTGTTACACTTTCTTTTCCCAACTCAGCCTTTTAGCTAACTTTGAATTAAAATTAATTAACAAAAATGAAATTATTACTAAAAAATAAAATACTAATAATTATTTTTGTACATCAGGAAAATTAATAAAGCATAATATTACACCTTATTAATTTTCAGGATGTAGGTAAAAATAAATAGCTTAGGTAAATTATGAAATTTGAGCAAGAAATATTTATCAAGCAGAATAGAACCATGTCAAAATGAAATTTGAATTGAATTATTTATTAATTGAACGGAAATACAGAAGAAAAATATTAAAATTAAACTATAAAGGAATAAAATATATATGAATTACTGGACATGCTGAAACAAGTGCCAGACTAAAATAATATCTATTTGGAATATTATGAATATAACGATGTTGACTATGGTATACACTCTGAATAAAGTCACCGATTTATAATAATATAATCAAAGAAAGATAATTGAGGAAATATAATTGGAGAAATATAATTGATGGAAATATAAGACAATAAGCCTTGCATTTCAATGGAGATTATGATACTGGAGATATAAGACAAGACAAACCATGTCAACAAGTCTTGCATTCAATAATATAATAACTAGAACATAAATCAGATTATTAAATAATAGAAATATATAACCCATTTGCAGTAAGACAGTCCAATAAATCTCGCATCCCAAAGAATCAATTGTATAGAGAGTTACACACACTTTTATTCATCATGTCTTCAGGATTTTCTCCATCACCACTGTCAAACAGAAGAGATAAAGGGCCTCACCTCACTGCAAAGATATTAATGCTTTAAAACTGACTGGTTCCTTCTATCAAGTTATAGAATACCAAACTTTCATGTGTCTTTGGACAAAGCATGTTAAACTCCTAAAAGAACCAGATTAAATACATACAAGCAATTGCTGGGATAACACCACCATTTAAGAGATGAAACCAAAATATATATATATATTATTTATAAAATCATTTATTTCTCTCAAATCAACTTTAATACCTGCACAATATTAAAGTTCCATCAACATTTTTTAATATAGTAGAATACACAAATCCATATCCATCTGCTAAGTGTTTGATAAAATTATTATATACATATCATTGATAATTTGTTTGAAATCCTTATCAATTTCAATATTCCCACTAGACCAAGTTCTGAACTCTTGAATGAAATGCACAAATAAAAATGTCCAATATTATTAACGACATCAATGGAAGAATATCGGCTGGACAACACTTTATTTTTTGAGACATGGAAATATTTGTTTGAATTATAAATTAACAGTTTGATGGTTATTATTGCCTTTTCTAATTATCACATGTCAATATTAAGTAATATTCAGTATGTATCTAATACAATTTAAGAGAAAGCATCATGGCGTGTTGAAATATCATTTGTATATGTTATGCCTCTTGCATCAGATTAAAACTGGCCAAAGTTATTGTAGGGTTAGGGTTAATTTAAAAGATCTACATAGGCCGTAATTCTGGTCATCTGAGGGCCCCTCTGACGCAAAGCATCAATCTGAGACAAACGTATACATGAAAAAATACATCAAATGATCTATCTGAAGTAGCATTTTTAATTATAATTTCAAAGGGCACAGATAATAAAATTTACAGTATATGATTTCAATAAATTTACCTTTCTAGGAAAATATCATCAAGAATATTAATACATATACAATATAATTAATGAAACTGGAAAAAAATATATTTTAGAAAATTGACCCCTATAATAAAAATAAAATAATAATAAACGAAAAGAAAAATAAAGTAATTTAATCAAATTTTTTTTGACTTTATGTATTACATTTTTAATGTATCGATAACAACGAAATTTAATAAATCTAATAAATCTAATCTTTTTTAACTTTCTTAAGTGTGATATTATCATCATCTTTATTCAAATTAATGCATTCTTTGGATTCTTCGGAATCACAATCTAAAGTTGAGAATGATCGTTTTTTTGCATGTTTTTGATTTTCTTTTTCCCAATCAATACATTCTTTGGATTCTTTAGAATCTATATCATAAGTACTGATACTTGAACTTGTTGATTCGTTAGATTTTAATAAATTAGGATCTATATATTTTAAATTTAATTAATTATTTATTAAAATAATAAATATAATTAAAATCATGATAAAACCATACCTTGAGATTTTCCAGATTTTATATCTTCTAATGAATTATGTAATCCATGAAGAGTATGAATACTTCGACTAATATAACAAGATTGTGGGTGAGATATACTTGACGATAGAGATGATTCTTGTTTTTGAGATTGGATTACTTTTTTTTTGATTTTCATCTGCAATTATAAACTGTTGTATGTCATCATCCATTTCATTATCACGTAATTTGACATATAAATTCCTTAATTCCCAGAATAATCCTTCGACAGTTGGTCGTTTAGAAGGATCACCATTCCAGCATTTATACATCAAGTCAGAATACCATTTTGGGATCCAATCTAACATAATATAAGGAATATTTGGTCTTACTCCATTACAAATATCAATTATTAAACGGGTGTCATGTGCTCGATCATAAAAAGGTTGTTTTCCAGTTGCCATTTCATACATAATTCCACCAAAACTATAAATATCTCCTTTTTCGTGAATGAATTTCCTCGTAAAACTTCAGGTGGAATATATGGAATTGATCCATAAATATTATTACTTTTGTTATCAGATTTTGTTATTTGATCATTTTCTAACACACATAAACCTAAGTCTGTAATTGATGCACTATAGTCATATAAAATATGGCTTGTCAAAACATTTCCACTATGTAGGTCACGATGAACTAATTCACGATTACGTAAGCAATAAAGGCCAGCCGCTATATTGTACATTAAATCTATTTTCATTTTCCACCTTAATCTCCCAAAATTTTTTGTTAAAAATTTATGTAAGCTATCATCGTATAATCGCATAACAATAATATAATTTTCTGTGGAAGGATTTTTTGTAATTCCAATACATTTTGCAATGAAATCCCACAAATTATTCGCAATCAATAGATTCTTAGCCTGAATTATAAAAAATAAATTAATTTCATTGTATAGAATATATATATATTGAAAAAGAAACATACCTCTTTAAAAAATTCAGATATATCATGTCTAGAATCTCTTATTTCTTTCAAAGCAACTTTTCTAATTGCATTATATTCCCAATCCTGTTTATCAAAATTCCACCAAAATTTCACGCAATCTTTTAATATAGCAGAATACACAGATCCATATCCACCATCTGCTATGTGTTTGATATCTCGAAAATTATCATAAGGTACCCATTGTATACCATTAAATCCATTATTTGCTTGAGATTTTTGGATAACCTTATCAATTTCAACGTTCCCACTAGACCAAGTTGTAAATTCTTGAATAAAATGTTCTTTAGTGCACAACTTACAATCTCTGCTTTCATAAACAGAATGACCAGCTGGACAATACATTATTTTTTGCGACATGGGAAATAAAAGGAATATTTGTTATTGAATATTTTTAATATTTTTTTATTCGACCTTCTAATTCGGTATTATTGACTATTCAAAAAAAGGATGTTATAAAATGCAAAACATTAGTTTTGCATTTTTTGTCGATAAATAACTTGCATTTTCAACACAAATCCAGTAAGAATTTGCGATGTAACCTGGACAGAAATTTATTTGGAAATTTTATATTATTGTTTTTCTTTGCATTTTAAAATACTAGTGAATTCCCGTGCCGTTGAGCAACAGTAATAGCCTATAGAAAGCTTGTTTATCTCAGCCAATATATCACCGTTGTATATTATAATTATTTAATTATTACGTATTATTATGTCATTGCATTGAATACGTGTCTTCACGAAATTTTGAGGATTTATTTTATTCCCCGAAAATCATTATTATGGAATTTTTCCACCATGACTAACTCGAACATAGGCAATCTTTTAATTTCAATAAGCAATATGTTCGCACCACCATCATTATAAGTATTATTAATATCATTATATCAATAATGTGCGCGACGAATTTAAACTGAAATAATTTTAAGATATTAGTCTACTTGACATTTTTAATTAATAGTTCAGTAGAAAAAAATTACGTGTTATTATAATTTATTCAAATAATTTATAACTTTTACAATATTCTTGATATTAATTTCTAATCTTTCTTTACACTTTTCTAATTCATTCCTAAATTCTTGTATTCTTTTTTCACATTTTTCATTATCATTATTATTGTTGTTGTTGTTGTTATTATTACTGCTTGTAAACTCGAATTCTATTATTTGATCTCTTAATTCTTCTAAACTTTGTAATCCAAATTCTAATCTTTGTAAAATTTCTATACCATTTTTTACTTCTAATTTATCGGATTTACTAAATAATCCTATTGAACTGAATTTTAATATATAATTTAATTCTATTAATAATTTTATTATCCCGATTTTTAATTTACTAATCCTACTACTACTATTATTGTTACTGTTGCTACTACTATTATTATTATTATTACTATCATAAGTTTTCATTAATTTCATTTGTTCTTGTTTCAATAAAGTTGAATGTACAATTACTCCATTTTTAAATTTCTTTTGTAATTGTCCAGGAGAATTTTGAATATCATCTAAATCAAATACTTTAAATCTAGTCAAACCAAAATTATAGTTATCATCGACGTAATCATCATCAGAATCATTATCATAATTTGATACCTTATCACATGCAAAGAAAGTGGTATGAGAACGTTTAGTCCATTCAACCAAACAACCCCAACAAAATTGATAACTACAAATTCCGCATATCATATGCATACATCCTCCATTTTTTGAAATTGGAATTCGACATTTTGGACAAGGTTTAGTGTAAATTTCTAATAATGGTGATTTCGAATTTTTGTTGGAAATTTTTATGGTGTGATTGGTACGAAGGTAAGTTTCATGATCTAAACAACTTGCTGGCCAATGACCTCCGATAAATTCACATGATGAACACCAAGTCGTTTTACATCCGTAACAATGTAATAATGAAGAAGAGGAAGTTGATAATGAAGAGGAAGGGGAAGATGATGATAAAGAAGTTAAAGAGGAAGAAGGGATTTTAAAAGAAATAGAATTATTACATCTTGGATTATTACACCAAGAAAATGTTTTAATTGTGTTAATTTTATTCTTATGAATTTCGGGATGTTTATAAAGTTGAATAAACGAATCATGAAGACAAGAATAATATTTGTTAATTAATTGAATTGAAAGTAATCTACCAATAGTATTAGGATCTACTAAAGTTTGACATTTTAAACCTCCGGGACAATTCATCGAGAATATTTGATTTTCTGATATTTTTATAGAAAGATATTGAATTAAACAATCGTCACATATAATGTGATCACAAAGGAGAAAAGTAGTAAATTTCAAACATTTATCGAGACAAATTTTACATATTTTTTCATTATTTTCATTATTTTCATTATTTTCATTATTTTCATTATTTTCATAATTTTCATTATTATTTTCTACATTTTCAATATTTTCAATATTTTCAATATTTTCAATATTTTCTTCATGAATATCTTTAATAATTAAATGTAAACTATTTTCAATATTCCAAAGGTTTGTTCTCAAGTAATTTCGAACTTTAACAATTTCCATCTTTATTCCACATTCTTCTTCAATATTCTCAACGAGTTGATTTTCCGAATTAAATTGAATATTTATAATTCCTGAAGGAGAATATGAATTAATTTGCCAATCAAATAATTTATCTAACCATTCACCCGTCCACCAATTTGATGATAATAATGAAAATTTTTGTCGAAAAGAATATTTTTTTGGTGGCAAAGAAGGTTTTTGTGTTGTTGAAGAGGAGGTAGACGAAGATGATGGTAGTTGTTGTTGTTGTTGTTGTGATTGATAATTCCACAACCAATTACGAGTTAATTCAATAATTTCATACATCGCAGGTTCTTCTTGAGATGATAATTCTTTGGCACGATCTTTTAAAATATTTTCTAACTCATAAAAATCATTTGAATTTATATAATTTGAAAAAAGATTAATTAATTTAATTTCTAAAGGAATTGAAGGGTAACCTAATGGGATATTAAATAAAATTTGAATAAATTGTGGGTCATTGTTATTATTAATGTCATTAATTTTATTAACATTATTGATGATGTTAATGTTATTATTATCGTCATTATTTCCAGATGATAACATTATTCCATACCATTTAGGTATCGTATTTGAAATTTTAAAATCATTATTATAAATTGACTGTAAAACATTTATTTCTTCAATCGGTTCCATTTTTTTTAAATATTTTGGTTTTTTTGTATTTACGAAAATAAATTATTTTCATTAAAGAAATAAATACTGAACTGAACTGATATAAATACTGAAATTTTCCTTTTTGATAATTTGGTGGCGTAGTTGTGTGTGTGGCGTTAATAACTGCGGGACACAAAGGAATTTAATTACGCAGCAAGTGATTACCGAAAAGAGTTAGCCCCTAATTTATTTATTTATTATATATATTTTTTTACAAATAATTCAAGTTTAGATTTCAAAATGAAAATAAATAAGTCAAAAGAATTGTCCGTTTCATAAATAAATAAATGTACAAATATGCAAAAGAAAAAAAAAATAATTTAATAATTTTCTATTGAACTAGGTGCATAGTAAAATCCTGCAATCAATACTAAATAACTTAGAATTAAGATTGATCCTTTAAAATAATTAGATTTCCCTTCAATATAAGTATAAGTTAATAAAAATACTGAAAAGACTACTACAAATGCATCCCATCTAGGAAATACCAAACTTTTTTAAAACAGAAAAAAATTTTTTTGTTAGATTCGAATTGAAATTTCTTCATAACCAAAAAATCCTTAAAAAAAAAAATAAATAAAAAATAACTTACGTGAAAGTATGACCAAGTTGTTTAAGATCCGTTTCACCATAATTATACCAAGCTGAAAATGCAACCATCGTGGGAATTTGTAAAAGACAAATTTGTAAAGCATATGCTGATCCAATTTCCATACTTTAATTTAAAAATATATATATATATTTATATGTTTAACGAATGTTTACATAGTATACCCAATTTCACTATAAACACACATTAAAAAAAAAAAAAATAGAAAAATAATAATAAAAGAAAGAAAACCGAAATATAACTCACCTTAAAGCAATATTACCATACAACGCAAACGCCATGGCATTAATAAATTCAGTAGCACTTGGTACTAAAGCGAATATAGTCAATCCCAAAAACTTTTCAGTAAAATTAAAATGAGACTGAATTACATTCACATTTACAACCAAAATTTCTAAAAAAAAAAAAAAAAATTATGGAAAAAATTATTATAATAAAATATAATAAATATAATAAAATATAATAAAATATAATCAATATAATAAAACATAATAAAACATAATAAAATANCCAAGCTGAAAATGCAACCATCGTGGGAATTTGTAAAAGACAAATTTGTAAAGCATATGCTGATCCAATTTCCATACTTTAATTTAAAAATATATATATATATTTATATGTTTAACGAATGTTTACATAGTATACCCAATTTCACTATAAACACACATTAAAAAAAAAAAAAATAGAAAAATAATAATAAAAGAAAGAAAACCGAAATATAACTCACCTTAAAGCAATATTACCATACAACGCAAACGCCATGGCATTAATAAATTCAGTAGCACTTGGTACTAAAGCGAATATAGTCAATCCCAAAAACTTTTCAGTAAAATTAAAATGAGACTGAATTACATTCACATTTACAACCAAAATTTCTAAAAAAAAAAAAAAAAATTATGGAAAAAATTATTATAATAAAATATAATAAATATAATAAAATATAATAAAATATAATCAATATAATAAAACATAATAAAACATAATAAAATATAATAAAATATAATAAAACATAATAAAATATAATAAAATATTATTGATATATACCAGCAATTATAGAGTAAAGAATTGTACATAAAATTAAAATAATTCCACTTTTTAGTTTACTCCAATTTGGTGAATCATGTCCAGCAATTTCTTCCTCTTCCTCCTCATCAAATTGTTGAGCCTGTGCCGCAAGTGATGCAGCGGCAGCAGCAACTGTTGCAAAATGAATATTTTGATCTTGAGACATTAGATTTGTATTTTCATTACTTGAACCAGGTAATGGAAATTGAACATGATGTGTTGGTAATTGAGATAATTGACTAGGTGCGGATATTGGACGTTCAGTTGTAGTATTTGGTTGATTTGGATTAGATGTGGATGTGGGATTACTTAAATGTAATAATTGTTGTAATAATTGTAAAGGGGAAAGTCGTTTGTAGAGAGATAGACGTGTTTGATGATCCCGACTATCCTGATTATCCGTAGAAACTTGATTTTGATTTTGATGATGCTGACTGGTTTGCCATACCAAAGAAGCATGAGTACGTAGAGTAAACCATAAGCCTATAAGATATGACTATAATTATCATAGTAATAAAATAAAATAAAATAAAATAAAATAAAATAAAATAAAATAAATAAAATAAAATAAAATAAAATAAAATAAAATAAAATAAAATAAAAAAAAATAAAATAAAAAAAAATTGAATATAAATTTTATAAAATAAAATAAAATAAAAAATTGAATATAAATTTTATAAAAGAAAAAGAAAAGGATAATTACCAAAACTAAAATTATAGCACAAAAATACATGAGAGGTTTCACATTTTCTTTATATACCACAGTAGTTATTGGATCTAATGGAGTATGTTCACATTCTTGACAAGAATCCGTAAGAACTTCACACTTCTTTGTTTTACATGTTAATTGATACTAAAGAGGTAATAACAATAGATAGTAATTAAATAAATAAGAAATATAACAAAAGATAAATAAGATAAATAAGATAAATAAGATAAATAAGATAAATAAGATAAATAAGATAAATAAGATAAATAAGATAAATAAGATATAGAATAATGTTCAGTATTATGTACCGGTGCATAAATTTGATAAAATAATGTTGGAGTAAGAGCTCCGATAATAGCCATGATAAGCATAGTTGATGTTACTCCTAGGATCAAGAAAAGAAAGAAAGAAACAAAGAAATAAATAAATAAAGAAGAATTAATAAATCAAATATATATATATATATAAATTCAAAGTTTTAAATTATATTTATTTTTTCTTTTATTCTTTCATACCTGCACTCTTCGAATTAAATCTTTGTTCTTTACGTTTAAGTCCACTACATACCATACTTAATCCAGGCATAAGTAAAACAACAGCCACAAAACTACCGATAACACACCCTTCAGTTAATTTTCCTCTACCTTCAGTTAAAGCCACTGCATATAAAATAATTTCTATTATACTACCAAATGTTGCATTAATCACTGCTCCTAAACCAATTGATGATTGTGCGGAAATAGAAGCCACANAAGATAAATAAAATAAATAAGATAAATAAGATAAATAAGATAAATAAGATATAGAATAATGTTCAGTATTATGTACCGGTGCATAAATTTGATAAAATAATGTTGGAGTAAGAGCTCCGATAATAGCCATGATAAGCATAGTTGATGTTACTCCTAGGATCAAGAAAAGAAAGAAAGAAACAAAGAAATAAATAAATAAAGAAGAATTAATAAATCAAATATATATATATATATATAAATTCAAAGTTTTAAATTATATTTATTTTTTCTTTTATTCTTTCATACCTGCACTCTTCGAATTAAATCTTTGTTCTTTACGTTTAAGTCCACTACATACCATACTTAATCCAGGCATAAGTAAAACAACAGCCACAAAACTACCGATAACACACCCTTCAGTTAATTTTCCTCTACCTTCAGTTAAAGCCACTGCATATAAAATAATTTCTATTATACTACCAAATGTTGCATTAATCACTGCTCCTAAACCAATTGATGATTGTGCGGAAATAGAAGCCACAGCCATTCCAATAAAATATGAAAGTGGAATTACTGATAAAAGTGAAAATGTGAATTGAAGTTCAACTGGAAGTTTTTCAAATAAATAATAATCGAATGTTACAAAAAATACTAGAGGAATAAGATTAATAAAAATAATATTAACTCCTTCATATGTATATTTATAATATTGAAATCCAACTGCGTCCGTTGTACATAATAAAATCTTTGATAAACTTGAAAATGATCCGGATTTAAATTGTAAGGTGAGTGGTTCTTCTCTTAAATATCTTGTAAGTTTATAAGTAAGTTTTGCCATGGGAATGGAAAAAATTCCAAACCAACATAAACTTGATACTAAAAGAAATGATGGAACTATCAAAAAAAAAAAAATTAAATTAATTTGATTTGATTTGATATTTGATTTGATTTGATATTTGATTTGATTTGATATTTGATTTGATTTGATTTGATTTGATTTGATTTTAAAGATAATTTAATCAAAAAGAAAAAAAGAAAAAAAAAAGTATAATGTATTTCATGTATTATTACCTAAAAGTAAATAGTACCAAAAATAAAATACAATTTCAGCTGGTCCTATTTTTCCTAATCCTCCAAACATATTTAACCTCTCCCGCTTAATTCTACGAAAATCTCCATAACTTGTTCGACGTCCCAATAATGGACGATCCTCATCAACATGATAATCTCCATTCGCCATTGAATCATTATGCAAATCATTATTATTTTCATGTGTTCGATCTTCTTCATCTTCATACCAATCACCAACTCTTTCAACATATTTACCGAATGGCCAAAAAATGTAATAACTAAGTCCTCGTAATACTCTAGAATAATGATCTCCTCCATAAGGTATAAATAATAAAAAAATTGATACAATAAAAGACACTAAAGCCAACCACCACCCAAATAATATTGTCCAAATTATATTTCCTGGATATAAATATAATTGTGAGGTTGGTATCGAATGTAAAGCGGAATCCGCGTTACGAGTTACAGTACGTGATTTTTTATATAAAGCTGGTTTCCATAATCGAAGACCAAATGGATGTTGATGATTAATTGCCTAACATAATACAAAAATATATGAATTAATTTAATAAATTTACCAAATTATATTTATATATATATATTAAAAAAAAAAAGGTTACTATGCACGTTATATTGAACTCACATCTTGTACATCCTTAAGAGTAATTTCATGTTCACTTTCACTACTTTCCGTATTATTATTATTTTCATCTTGATCCAATATGACATTATTCGTACTACTATGACTTGGCTTACGACTTCGTCGTTTTCTTAAATTCTTTCTTTTATTACGTTTTTTAGAATCATCAGTTTCATCGTCAGTGCCATCAATCAGTATATCATCTTCGTCTTCTAAATATGAGGATTTGGA
>PQFF01000051.1:90185-105185 GCA_003547095.1 Diversispora epigaea | reverse complement strand
GTCGGACAACAATTATGTCATAATCATTATATGCGTATTGTTGAGCCTTATCGTAATAAAGAGTTAGTAAGTTTTTATATTATAAAATTCAAGTATGTGATTATTTCCAATATCTCTTCTAAAAGTCACACAATTACATCACCAACCACATTACAAAAGAAATACTAGAAAATCTACTTATTTTATATCCGCCTCATGATAAAGTGCAGAATCATTATCTCATCTTTAACATTTTTCCCTATGATCATCAAATACAACCAATCAATATAAGGTAATCATTAGAATAATATGAAAATTATTACCATTTGATAATAAACAAATTATATACTTTAATTGAAGTAAAATAACAAAAATGATAAAGAGTGAATAATAAATAAATGATAATATATAATAATACAATGCAACAAAGATCGACCTTCTTATAGTATAGTATTGAAAAAATTCTTTTTCTGTTCACTTTTTTTGATTACTAAACTTGACTTGTAACATGACGCAAACGTGAAAAATAACATAAAATGACATCTGTATCAATGATCAATGATCTTCCTTACATTTTACATTTTCATTTAATTACAAACCAGATTAAAACATGTTTTTTAAAGTTTTAATTTTAAAAAAATTTCTTGTGTAATAAATACTGTATAAATATAGAAAGACGAACGTATAAATCAAAAGATATATATAGGAAATAAAACGGCAAGAAAACATCATACATTTCTTTTTTTTTAAATTTTCTTTAAAATTCTTTCACCGAGAAATCAAATATGAATGACAGTAGGAATAATAATAATAATAATAATAATATGATCAATGATAATAAAATTCTTGATCATGACAACAATGAAAATGAACCTGAAATTTCAGTTAATGTTGCTGCCAACTTCTTTACATCAACTTATAATTTTTTTAGTCAACATTTTAATACATTATTTATAAAAATACTTCGACAAGGACCAATTCCCAAACATATTGGATTTATCATGGATGGAAATAGAAGATATGCAAAAAAGAATAATAAAAAAATAATAGAAGGTCATCAAATGGGATTTGATACATTACACTCGGTAAAATTATTATTATTATTCATTATATATTTAATAATAAATAATAATTTAAATTTTTTTTTTTTTTTAGATGTTAGAAGTTTGTAAACTTCTTGGAATAAATACAGTAACAGTTTATGCATTCAGTATAGAAAATTTCAAACGTCCACCAGATGAAGTAAATAAACTTATGGGACTTGCAAAAGAAAAATTGATTGAATTGTGCGAAAAAAGGTGAATTAACAATTATATTTATATTTGTATTAGTATTTACATTTATTATATATATTTTTTATATTTATTTATCTATATTTACTATTTATCTATATTTGCTATGTTTATATATATATTTACTATGTTTATCTATATTTATTTATATTATTTTTTAGCAAGATAATAAAAAAACATAAAATTAGGATAAGGATATTAGGAAATATGAAATATCTTGATTCAGATTTACTAGAAGTTATAAACAAAGCAGTTGAAACTACTAAATACAATACTGGGTAAATATTATATATATATATTCAATATTATATTAGTAATAAATAATATAATATTAATATTAATAGATATATATTATATTTCTTTCTTTCTTTTCTTTCAGTTCAACTTTGAATGTATGTTTTGCCTATACATCAAGAGATGAAATGACCATTTCTGTCAAATCTATTGTAAAAATGGTAGAGAGTGAACAATTACAAATTAAGTAAATGTAATTTCTTTAATAATATTTTATTTGATATTATTTTTTTTCTAACTTATTATCAAATTACTGATTATTTAATTAATTTATTGAATTTAATTTAAAAGAGATGTTAATGAGAATTTATTAGAACAAAATTTATTTACTTGTGGGAATCCACCTTTAGAAATTTTAATTCGTACTTCAGGTGAAATTCGTTTAAGTGATTTTTTACTTTGGCAGGTAATATAATTATTATATTATTGGATTAACATTTTACATTATTCAACCATTTTTTTTTGTCAAATAATAATAATATCTTTTGCTTATTTATTATTATTTTGAATTTTTCAGTGTAATCAAAATTGTTACATTAAATTTGTTAATTGTTATTGGCCTGAATTCTCAATTTCTCATATATTGCCAATTATTTTGGAATATCAAGTTAATTATAAATCATTCAAGGTAAATACACACTTCCCAATCATTATTATTATATTAACAGTAGTATTATTATCCAGTATTTATTATTAATGAATATTGTTTACTTAATTATTCAGGAAAAAAGAATAAAATCTGATCAAACTATGCAAAATTGATTAAATTTACGTTTATGTTGTTGTTATTCATTATTTTTTTCTTTATCTGATATGTATTGTGGACGGATGCATATGATATTTCAAAGAAAAAAAAATTTGTTTTTGGTCATTATCTTTCAAAATATCTAGATAGTTATTATATAAAAAAAAACAATATTTTTTTTTGTATAGTTATTATATAAAAAAACAATATTTTTTGTTTTGTTATAGCTAACTGAAGAGATATTGATAATAAAATAAATGAAACCTTACCTTATAATAAAAACTAAAAAAAAAAAATAGTATAGAAATAATTTAGTCTTTTTTTTTTAATTTTCTTTAATATATTATCTTCTTCTTTATCTAAATTAATGCACCAATCAAAAGTTGAGATATTAGTTTTTTGCATGTCTTTTTCCAATCAATTTGTGATTCATAATAGTAATAAAAAAAATAGAAAAAACATTAACCTAACATATAAGTTGATTTTATATAATTTTTGATTCAAATAATTTAAAATTCATTTCAATCAATATTACTAAAATAAAAGTTTGAATATTGCATTTGAGGCAAAAGAGGTTTGCTTATAAGAGATGTTTNTTATTATCCAGTATTTATTATTAATGAATATTGTTTACTTAATTATTCAGGAAAAAAGAATAAAATCTGATCAAACTATGCAAAATTGATTAAATTTACGTTTATGTTGTTGTTATTCATTATTTTTTTCTTTATCTGATATGTATTGTGGACGGATGCATATGATATTTCAAAGAAAAAAAAATTTGTTTTTGGTCATTATCTTTCAAAATATCTAGATAGTTATTATATAAAAAAAAACAATATTTTTTTTTGTATAGTTATTATATAAAAAAACAATATTTTTTGTTTTGTTATAGCTAACTGAAGAGATATTGATAATAAAATAAATGAAACCTTACCTTATAATAAAAACTAAAAAAAAAAAATAGTATAGAAATAATTTAGTCTTTTTTTTTTAATTTTCTTTAATATATTATCTTCTTCTTTATCTAAATTAATGCACCAATCAAAAGTTGAGATATTAGTTTTTTGCATGTCTTTTTCCAATCAATTTGTGATTCATAATAGTAATAAAAAAAATAGAAAAAACATTAACCTAACATATAAGTTGATTTTATATAATTTTTGATTCAAATAATTTAAAATTCATTTCAATCAATATTACTAAAATAAAAGTTTGAATATTGCATTTGAGGCAAAAGAGGTTTGCTTATAAGAGATGTTTCGGAAAGAATAGTTTCAATAGATTCTATATCTTTGCATTGTATTTCTTCAATAAGTTTGTTTTTAATTGACAGTTAATTGTTCAATCCATTCTTTGTGCCAACACTTTTTCATCAAGGCTAATTCTGAATCATATGCTTTGTTAGCAAATTGTATTTTCATTTTGGTAATAATATCGTTAGTTAACCAATCTTTAACCAAGAGTTATATTACTGATTTTGGATTGTGCAAACCAGTTACAAAAAATGATCTAGGTAGGAAAAATTTATTGGTGTAATTCCATACGTGACTGGTATTTTTCCTGTAGATATTATTATTACCTACATAATAATTCCATCACTGTAAATATTTAAAGTTTATGCGCACTGATTAACAGGACAATAAACCACAAAATTTAGTTATATCACACAAAATTTATGTTATATCGCTACAAAAAATCATCGTCCCTGTGTAATACACATGTTTGCATGATGAAATTTCATTTACTGGTCTACATAAATCTCCAAATCGTCTCGACAATAAAAATTCACCAATAAATTATATTACAAATAAATATTTAATAGATATATTGATATTTTTAATATTTAACTCATCTAAAAATTCAGAACTTGTTTCTTATGAATTTTTAAGTTTCTTCAAAGCAACTTGATTTGAATTATAGATTTCAAATACTTCTTTAGGCATATATATCCATTATGCTTTCCAAGTACTGCCAAACCCCCCTTCAGATAAATATTTAATACCTTTAAATTTACTATAATCTATCCATCTCCAAATTTCCCATTCCTTTGCATTTTCACCTAAATGAGTTATTTGAATTATTACATCAACTAATTCGTTAATACTACTATGATATTTATATAGATGTGTAATGTTTACAATTTTTGCCTTGCCTTATATATAACATCTACCAAAATTTCGAAAATATTTTTGCCGACAAGATTTCATTATTAAATTATTTTTGAATTAATTTATTTTGATATTTCCTAATTTCATATTATATTTTGTCTAGATTTATTTCTTCTTTCGCCCTATCTTGACACATTTTGGTTCCAATTCCATTCACATAACAGTTACTAAGATTATAATGCCCATTCCCTTCTTCAGCTGATTTCAAGTATCACTGAAATGCTTTCTCTTCATCTTTTGAAGTTCCAATCTCATTTTTATAGCAACAACCAAGAAAATACTTTCCATAATTATTTCCACCTTCTGTTGGTTTAAATAACCATTGAAATGCTTTCTCTTCATCTTCGATAGTTCCAATTCCAAGATTGTTCAGTTCATCACTGTTTCCTAGTTCCGCTGATTTCAAATATTTCATCTTTTAAAGTTCCAATTCCATAATAAAATAACCGGCTCTATTTTATCCTTTATTATTTCCACCTTCAGCTAATTTCAAGTACCACTGAAACGCTTTCTGTTCATCTTTTGTGATTTCCAATTTCATTTTCATAGCAATTTCCAAGATTATACTGACCCTTAATATTGTATCCTTCGGCTGATTTCAAGTACCATTGAAATGCCTTTTTCTTCATCTTTTGTAGTTACAACCATTTGTGCGGAGAACAAAGTTTTTAATAATCTATCCTCTAAAAGTTTATATGTAGAGAAAAGGTCATAAACCTTATTTAATATATTAATCAATTGTATACGTTTTAATCTGAATAAATCAATTTAAATTTCTGAAAATGCGCAAAGTCCTTTATAAAAAATTCATAAATTTTACCTTTTTATTTTATTGTATCATATTCATTTTAGAATTTTTATTATACAAGAAATTTTAATATTAATTAACTTGCGTGGCATGAAAAATTAGTCAGTAACAAGTTTTTCGACTCGACTTAAAATTATTTTATAACCAAATAATTTTGTAAGTTTTGCAAAGTTATTTAATAACCAAATAATTTTTGTAAGTTTTGCGATTCAATTATGATCCTATATGCCGTCGAAATTCAAAAAAGGAAAATTTCACAACGGAACTTATTAATGCAACTTCCTTTTTTGAATTTCGGAGTATGTGATAGAAGAATCTTTTTTTTTTTTTTTTGGTTTATGGTCTAACATTTTAGAAATCCACTTGGGTGCTAGCAGAACAAAGCAGAAGGACTTTCTGGCAACAAAAAAAAAAAAAAGATTCTTCTATCACATACTCCGAAATTCAAAATAGGAAAATTTCACAACGGAACTTATTAATGCAACTTCCTATTTTGAATTTCGGAGTATGTGATAGAAGAATCTTTTTTTTTTTTGGTTTATGGTTTAACATTTTAGAAATCCACTTGGGTGCTAGCAGAACAAAGCAGAAGGACTTTCTGGCAACAAAAAAAAAACAATATTTAAATTATTTAAATAAATAACTTGAACTCAATAATATGTCAAAATTACCATTTCGTAAGAATATTTAATCTGTGAGAACTTAACATATTCAAAAAGTGATTACCAAATATTTTTAAGATTTTGATTGATGAAAAAAAATAAATAAATGAATACATATGATAAAAATAATGAATAACACCAATTCCATCTCTAATTATACAAGCGTCTATTTCAAATGTTTATCTCTCGAATCCATCTGAATAGAGGTGATCGTGTTACTAGGGATATGTTATATACAATAATATACATAATTTTCACAACTAAATAGATTAGGTCTATATATACACTTGTTAAAGAATAGGTCCAGCCCTTTTTAGTGCTTTATAGATAATCCATCTATCGGGAACACTAAGGAAATATCTGAAAGTTTATTTGGAATAATGATTTAGTGGAATGGAAAGATAATGTGATTTTTTGAAAATATACGAGAAATCAAATTTTTTTACTTACTTATCCATAGCTTCCCGGAATCTATTTTTATATTGACGAGGGGTAACTATGGTCGGTTCTTTTCCACCACCACCCAAGAAACCGGATGCTTTAACCCAGCTCTCTAGTGTTTTATCCCATGTAAAGGTTCGAATAAAATCTGTTTTAAAAGTAAAAGTATTGTTATAATCAATAATCAATTCATTAGAAAAATGTGAAACATGATAAAGAAAAAACACTCCCAAAAAACTTACCAACTATTCCTACCACCAATTCGTGCTTTTCTTCATTGAATCCGACCAAAAGAGAATAGTCCATTACATTATGTTTTGCCAAAAAAAGTGTATCATTGAACAATGATTCACGCAAGAGTTTTTTGGAATGCTCTCGTAGATACAGTGGTTTCTCATTCATAATAACTATGAAAACAAACAAATAAGAATATAAATACAGAATAAAGGAAAGGAAAAAAAAAAAACTAAAGAATAATTAATATTTACGTTCTAAAAGATTTTCATCCAATAAAACTTCGTTTTCTTTTCCAGTGCTCTGCACATGTCGATTACGCATAGATCCTTTGAGATCAAAAATCTATGAAATAATTAAAAGGTTAAATAAATAAGTTATCAAAAAGAAAATATACAAAAAAATTCATAAAGATAATGTTGACTTACCTTTGAAACCTTACGTTCATAGAAAAGATTTTCCATGACGATTATATCTATTTTCATATTCTTGCCAGTACTTTCATTCTTATATCCGATTCGATAAAATCCAAAAATTTTTGCCAAACAAGTGGGAATCTAATAATAAGCAAGCGAAATAAAAATCAAATTAATATTCTAATAAATAAGATTTATTTACGAGTAAGTGAAAATAAATAAAATATATACATATATATATACATATATACATATATATAAAACTAACATCAACTAATGCTTTGGTCATGTATTCAAAATATCTGGCAGCAAATTTCACAAATGCATCAACTTCATGTCGCGAAATTTGCTTCATAACCAAACGGTCATCTAAATAAACAGATATAATGTTAAATATAACATTAAATAATTATTATTACATAAAGAAAGGAATAATAATAATAATAATAATAATAATAATAATAATTTATCATTTTTTAATAAATGGAATGGAACCTCGAGTTTTTAAGAAAGCCGATCCAGATTTTCCGCCAGAAGAATCCCATTTCACACATCGTGCTAGTGATTGAATATATGTACTTTCACAACCACACTTTCTTCGAAGAGTATCAAATTGTTCGGCACAAAATATTTTACAGAAAAAGTGTGAGGATCCACCAGAAAATTCTACATATTCAATAATAATAATTGTGATTAAAATATATCATCATTAAAATTTGAAATTTAATTAATTATTCAAAAAAAAATAATCCTTACGATATTTCATGTGAGATATTAAACCATCCTCTGCATCGTTATTTTCGTCCGCATCAAGAAGTCCCCAATTGGAAACGTTGGAACCTCTACGGTCTTCATCTGGCATAAACGCTTCAGCTTTCTGGTATGATGGTTGCATGCTTTTTAATTTTTCTAAATATTCGTGAGAGCTTTTATAAAGAAAATTAAATTTTAAATGTTTGCATAAAATTTTATGTATTTTTTTTTTTTTTATGAGATTGAAATTAATTATTTTTTAAACATTGTTCACCTTAAAGAAAAAGCAATTATGGAACCTGGCTCATCCTCTCTTACAATTATCGAGGAATCAGGAAATACGTGCTCGGTTGGATTTCTATAAATACCAGACAATTATTAAATTAGAAATTTTAAATAAATAAAAAAATATCTAGATAAAAAATTATATATATATATATATATATATAATATACTTACAAAGGATAATCCAATGGTTTTAAATTTTTTTTATCCGTCCAAAGATTTGCGAGCGACCTCACCAATGGTATAACTCTCCCCGTTCCATCTTGTGGATAAGCTCCATTTGGATGTAAAAATCTACTTGAAAACAATGACGTCGAATGATTTTCGGACACTGGAGCTGTTGGTTCATTTAAGTCTTGGCCTAAGAATGCCAACGCGGAATGATACATGTAAGATTCATTTAATGGTTCACGACCTGGTAATGGGAAAAATTCTTCATTTCCTAATGACTCATCAAATGCATCAGTACTATTTAAAGAAAAAAATTTATTTTCATCATCGGAATTAGGGTCATCATCTGCGCTTTCACCAAATTCTTCTTCGTCCGATTCTTCGGCAGTTTCTGCTTCGGAGTTAAATATTTTAATAGTCGGTTTTGTAGGAAGAATGGTTATTTTTGTACGTTTTTGTTTGCGAAGTCCTGACATTCTACGACTTCTAGTATTTTCGTGAGTTCGAACTGGGCTAAGACCAAAATTATCCACTGTATTTTTCGTTAATTTGAATTGCCTTGAACTTGATGATCGAGGTATCGCAGACCTTTCAAAAGGAATATTTTGATTTCTCTTTAGAGATGCCAATTTATAAGTTAAATTATTATCTCTTTCTGGTACAAATGGCAAACGGTTAGATCTAGAATTTGGTGAACGATTTGATTTATTTTGTACTGATAGTTGATTTCTCTCGGATTCACTAGGTGTTTCAAATGATGGCAATCCTTTCGGTGCCAATTTTAAAGATCTTCGCTTTACCGTTGTTGGTAATAGACGGGGTACAGTTTCTGGATATTGTGAATAATCTACATCTGACATAGATTCTTCTGTCTTATCTATTATTGAAGTAAATATAGCTTCAGATGTTGTACGAATGTTCTTTTTTTGTCTTTGACCATTTCTTGATTCTCGCATCCATTTCATTGATAATCGTCGAGAAACTTTTGGATCCATAAATGGAAACATGGACATTTGCGAATTGGCCTTTTCAATATCATTCTCTAGACTTTCAATTTTATCATCTTGATAATAATCGAGATCTTTCAATTGATCACGGATGAAATCCTCCATAGGAGAACTTCCTAATTTTGGAAATATTGTTGGACCAAATACTTCTTCTTCAAGTTTCTCGGAATTTTGTCCAGTATCAAAATCCATATTAATTAATGGTAAATCATTGAATAGTGATCCTGATTGTCCTCGTCCTAATGTGATCACTTCATGATTATCTACGAAAAATCTTTTTAATTGTCTAGCAGTAAGACGAGGGAAATAATGCCGAGCAAATTCATTAAAGTCTTTATCCCAGGCCACAACCTTTTCTTGAAGTAAATACATAACATTATTTAATGCTAATGAATCTTCTGGAGTACTATTAATATATGTTTGTTTAAGTTTTTGAAGCATAAGATTTTTCTCTGTAACAACTCTTCGAGACATTTCAAGTAATTCTTGTTTACATCCTTCAACTTTATCCGTTTGAACAATATCATAATTAAAACTTTTAATTCTATCCGTAACAGAATCCCAATAACTTGTAATCTTATTACGAATAGAATCTAAATCTTGATTCTTTAAACGAATATGGACTTCCGGTTTAGTATGTAAGGTCATTGGGGGTGGGAAAATTTCTAAAAGTTCAATTGGTTCATATGCAAATCTTACTACAAGTCCATTAAAATGAAAGAATAATTCATGTTCACGAAAAACATCATGAGTACAATTTTCTACACAACTTTTTAATTGTGTTTGATAAAATGATAATTCAAGATATTTCCCAAATGAATATTTCCATGTTTCATCCGACATTGGTGTCAAATCGGTTGAGAGATTACATTTTTTACAATGAGTTGAAAGATAAATATTAGGTTCAATACTTAATTGAGGTACATCGGTTTCTTGAATCCAAACATTAATTCTAGCATTTCCATGACAAAAAACATGATAATGTGTGATCATAGGACGCTCGCAGGTACGACAAAGATATGAAGATCGTGAAAATGTTTCTTCGAGATATTGTCCTAAAGTGCGATCCGATTCCCGATAATATTCCATAAGTAAAATCTCTGGACCATTACAAGGTTCTTTTGTTACGAGACTAATTTTAGTAGATAGAACGGCTATATTTTGATGAGCGTAAGGACTAACAACATTATTATAAGTATAATTCTCCCAAGCTCTAGTTTGAAGCGCTTGTTCATGAATAGATTCACAATATTCTCCTTCGGCAACAACTTGTTCGGGGGTACGTAAAATACCATTAATAGATGAAGATGATGAATGAGCCTTTTCGTTTTCTGATCCACAAAAACCATTCCGTTTGAGATTTAATCCTTTAAGTCTTTGTTCAGCTTGTTTCATTTTTGTTAATAGATAAGGAGGAGGGAATTTAATACATGGGGAAACTGACAAAATGGTAGATTTATAAGGTTTCAAAATGACATCTTCATTAACATCTTTGTCATTCTCATTTTTATCATTTGATTGAACAACGGGAGGAATATTTGAATATTGATCTGATATAAGAGAAGATTCTAATTTCAAATTATATACTACGAAAACCATTAAGTCCGTAATACGTTTTATCTTTTTGAGAGTTTCTAAATCACCACCTCTTATGACGATAGTACATCCTAATTTTTTGGGACAATTTTCAAAAAATAAATAAGTCTTTCTTCTTCCAGGAATAAGTTGATGTACAAATGTTTTAACTGAGAATGCTCCACATTCTCCTAGGTTAGGAGTTAAAGCGATGTCGATTGAAGGAATGATATCAGCTCGAGCACATCTTGCCACCGCTTCAATCACCGAAGGTTTGACATTTATTGCCACCGCAATTTTTTTTTCTAATAAGAATTGTAAAGCTTTACGTGCAACAGTTTTTTCTACCAAAACCAAATTAGGAGATAATGCCGAAATACGATTAACGAGATTACGTAAATGTTGTTCCTCTTGAGCTATTACAGGTTCTAATGACATAAGTTGATTTTCAACTCTATGATATTCCAATGCAAACGTTAAAATAAGAATTTTAGGATTATGAAGTATTCTTGGCATTGTTTTGTGAGCCAAATTTTTTGCGCAAACAACTCCATGAACATATTCGGAATCTTGAGGAATTCCACCCGGAATTTTTTTTATTTTTACATAATGCCTTATATCAATATCATCACCATTACGAACATTAGGATTAAGATTATTTGAAACTTTTAACATTAATTTCATTATTACATCTTCCCATCCTTCAGATAAATCAATTTCCGATTCACGTAAGAATTGTCTTAATAATTTTCTCATATGTTGATGTGAAGCAGAATTAATTTCAACTTTGACAGGAAAGGAAGCAGTTCGAACATGTCTACCAAAAGGAGAAGAAGGTCTTGAATCCGAACCTTCAACTGGTTGCATTATATTTGTATTAATTTGCCTAAGATAATTTCTATTTATTCTAGTTGAATGGTTATTGGTATGACTTAATCTTCTTGTATTAGAAGAAAAATTTGGAGGAGGAATAGAACGTTGTTGTACTTTATGAATACTTTTCAATTGAGAATATTGAGAATATTGAGAAAATTGAGAAGATCTAGGATCAAATTCAAATTCATCATCACTTCCAGCATATTCAGAAGCAGCCGGAGTTGGAGTAGTAGAATCAATAAATCCATTTGGATGATGAGAAGAACCGGGTACAAAACTTAAAGAAAGATTTGTTAAAGAATCATAATGATCATCATCATATTCATCCCTCATGTAAGGAGCAATTTCGGGATCCAATACAGCATCAGGATTAACAGCAGGAGTTACTTTATCTTCTTCACTTAACATTTGTCGAAAAGGAACGGAAGGAGTAGGTAAACCATTGGTAGAAGAAGAAGAAGGAGGTTGTGGTTCTTCGGTTATAGTATTTGATCTTGATCTTGACATAAATATAGTAGAACTGGCAACCGAAAAGATTTTCTTGATACCATCATTTAATGAAAGAGTATCAGGGGAAGGGGCACGCGGTGAATAAGAATAATCTTGACCATAATTATTATAATTACTATAATTAAGATTATCAGGTAACGAAGAAACTTGCTGAATTTGTCTCGTGAATTCTTTTTTTTCAGACATTCCAGGATCAGAGTCTTCATATTCTCTCATTATTCTACTACAGAAATCACAAACGCGAATTGATCCTTCATGATTAAATTTCTCACCGGGAATAATATTTGATGCACATTTTGAACAAAAGATTTGACCTTTGTTTTTTTTTTTAAAAAAAAATAATATAAATAATATAATTTAAATAATATAATTTAAATAATATAATTTAAATAATATAATTTAAATAATATAATTTAAATAATATAATTTAAATAATATAAATATAAATATAAATATAAATAAATAATATTAAATAATAATATTAAATAATATAAATAAATAAATGAATATGAATTATATTAATTAAATAATAATATGTTAAATAAATAAATCAATCAAAAATTAAATATATAATAAATCAAAAATTAAATATAATAAATAAAATAAAATAAAATTACCACAAATACGACAATGATGTTTTCTTCGATAAATAGTAAAATTCGCTTTACAATCATAGCATGATTTACAAGTATCATCAGACATCCAATGATCTTTATTCACCCCTTCACCTCGAAGTCGTCTCATAGCTTTACTTATGGAATAACTATGACCAAATGATGCAGTAGATCGAATTGAACGAGTATCGGAAATATCTTCATCTTTATTTTTATTATTCACATTTTCATCATTATCAACTTTACTATTATTATTATCACCTTTATTATTATTATCATTATTATGTTTATCATTGTCAGTGTTTACATTTCTATTCTGATTCTGAATATTCTGAATATTCTGAATATTCTGAATATTCTGATTATTCTGATTGTTATTATTCTGATTATTCTGATTATTCTGATTATTTTGATTATTGTTATTATTTAAATTGTTTAAATTGTGACTATTTAAATTGTTGTTGTTGTGATTAGTAATTAAACTATTACTATTTAAATTATATGAAATTAAATTACTGTTATTATAAATTACACTTGATTCAGTATAATCTTGAATACCATCTTCTAAATCGATAAGAGGGGTTAAAGTATTTGCATTTTCTAAGAAAGGAGGTATCACGTTAATAACAGGTGGAGGAGGAGGAAGTTGTATTGAGAAATTTTTATTTACTTTATCGAGTGGAGAAAATGACGAAGGACTTAAAGAAGATGAAGAAGGTGTACATTTTGGTGATAACGGTGGTGAGATAACCGAATGATTATCGTGAGAATCCGATAATGCATTACTAGACTTGGTCGACTGTGAAGGAACCGAATTTGTGAAAGAACTCTTGACGCGGTGAAATAATTTTGCAATAACATTTTCGTTATCTTGTTCGAAAGGTCGATGAAAATCGAAACTTGTTAAAGTGGTGATATCAGAATTATCAACTTGATATGACGTCGTCATGTCGTTATCGTTGTTCTTATTATTATTCTTTAATTGTCCTGCAATCAAAAAGAAGAAGAAAGAATTTGATAAAAAACAATAAAATTTGATTAGGAAATGCCAATTCGATGACGTTATAGTTGAGTTAATACCCCTTAAAAAACCTAAAAAACTTAAAAAAAAAACTTAAAAAAACCAAGTCTAAAAAAAGATAATAAAGATAAAACGAGATAAAGTACGGGTAAATCCGATTTTGCAAATCATATGAAAATATAAATTCGTGTAACTTTACAAATGTTAAGAACAACATCGTATCGTTCTTTGAGCAGTTAGATGTAAATCGAATTATGGGGAAAAAAATAGCGTTGACAGAAAATATGTCTAATAATCATTCAACTATAAAAGTAAGTAATAATAAAAAATTTAACGATAAATTTTTTCATTTATAAAAAAATTTACAATAAATATTCAATTGAATTGAATTGAATTTATTAAATTTAATTCATAAAATTTCATGAAATTAAATTGAATAGATTAATGGCAAATTTGTTGCGTATTCACATACAATATTTGCATATGGTAACGCATTTGTTAAATAATAATAATTCTAAACTTTAATTTTTTCTCATGTGAATATTATAATATTTATAACATTGAAATATTTTTATTTTATTTAGTCTCGTTTATTTCAGCATTAGTTGTTTCATGTTGGACTCATTATTATAAAATTGTCAAGAATGAATATTGGGGATATCCTGAGGTTTGAATAATAATAATTACAATTAATTATTATAATTTAATTATTATAATTTAATTATTATAATTATTTTTCATAAATTATTTCATAAAATAATTATCAATTAATTATAATTTAGGAATGGTTTCCTAGTGTTAGTGCATCAATTGGAGATTGGTATCCCGCTCGATCTATTTTTCAAATTTTTATAGCCTGTACATCTGGTAAATTTCCAACAATTTTCAACAATTTTCAATAATTTTCAATAATTTTAATATAATTTAATTTTAATAAATAAAATTTTCATTAATAATTTAGGCCCACGATTTGTATTGATATTTTTATTTTATCTTATTACCAATAAACCTGGAAATTTATATCCCAAAATTCATGCAATTATTGGAATTATACGTACATTATCGGTTGGTGGATGGGTTTACATAACTTCCAACGATGATCACTTTATACATGATGTGGCAATGATATTATACTTGATTACCACT
>PQFF01000051.1:65185-85185 GCA_003547095.1 Diversispora epigaea | reverse complement strand
AGAATATAAACCTATTCTCTTTTTCCACTAATTCTTACCTGTTTTTTCTCAATTCCTATTGATGGAAGATACCCTCCAAATTTGTTGTTACTAATTCGATCTTCCAATCGTTTCACACAAAGGAAAGTAATCTTGATACAGATTTCCACAGATTGATTTATCAAATGTGGTCTTCAGGTCATGATCTAATATGTTGTATAATAAAGCGAATAGGGTTGGAAAGTTGTTTCATCATTGTATCTGTTTTTATTTTGGTAACGGATTTTTCCTTGACTCCAGTTTGACAAATCACGACTAGAATTTCTCCCTTACATCGTGTAGAAACACAAAACAAACTATACGACTATCTCCTATATCTATTGTGAGTGGAGCGTTCTGATTACTTGTAACCATATATCCAGCATGGTCATTTATTCAGATAGTTTCGAAGCCTTTACATTCTATAGCTACCTTTTTTTCTGTTATAAGAGATTTGAGATGGCCATTAAATCTATGCCATTATCCGCTAGACATTCCTAAATCAGATGTCGCGAAATGAAGATGCTCTCCCAGAACTTTATCGTCAATAAAATATTTTTTCCATATTGCTGTGAGGTCGATTTTAATACCAGAATTGTTTGAGGTTTCTTTTCTGGATTTGTATTAAAAATGTCTACCAGTTCCATTATATATTCATTGAGTCCTTCATTCCCATTACAAATTGTATTCCTTACATGCCAGAGAATGGGATCCATAATTACTGGATTAATCTCTTTTGCTGATTTAGTTAATCTCAGGAAAAAAAAAGAAATTTATTGGCGATATACGCACGGACGATTTTATAGATGAGCGATCACCTCGATGCGCCACGGATCGTTGATGTCAAGACTTGACAGATTAAACTATATCAAAGTAACTATCCAAACGTCAAAATTATCAATTAATCGATTTATCAACTGCAACTCAACATTCCCGATATTTTTTTTCGTGATTATACATGTTGCCCAAATTATTTTTGGCATAGTGAAATAATTTGGGATTTGAGATTATACAATAACAATATACTTTTTTCGCGCAATTCTATTTAAATTTATTCAAAAAAACATACCTCAAGCTCTGCCCAATTCCAATTCCTGCTACGGGAGATGCGGCTATAAAAGAATTAAAATATTAAATTTATTATGTGCACTGAGGCGGAATGGAGAAGTAAAGCCTGAAGTGAAATTTGTGAAACAATTGCAAATTTGGACGCGTAAAACTCATTTTTTATTTATTTAACCGCGTTTCTTACTTTATTTAATGAAAGAAAAATGGAGTAACGTAATTGTACAATGTCATATCCGAGGAAATCGGTCTCGGCACAGCTACACTTGCCACCTTTTATCGGCACCAGAAATCACCAGAAAAAAGATAACTCTATAATTAACAGTAGCAACGGAAATAATTTTTTAAGTAGCAGTAGCAGATCTATATCAATAAAATTGTTTAAAATATATACAGGTTAAAATAAAAGAAATATATAATAATAATAATAAATTACAAATAAAATAGAAACGATTATTTTTGTTAGTGCTTTCAATTTTTCGATTCAGCTCAATCAGATCGTTTCTTAAATTAACTAATTCGTTACTAATATTTTCGATTTGCTGAGCCGATTTAACATGTCTATTCTCGATAAATCGAATCAAATCTGGTTCCATATTTGATTTATCCGTGAGGATAATATTGAATTCAGAAGATTTTACTCTATCTACTGCATTTAAAGTAAAGTTATTTATGGACGGAGCTACTAAAACACCAATAGTTTCTGTTCTACCGTATCTGGATAATACTCCTTCAAATCCACGCACCGTCTCAGGTCTAATTTTAACATGATCCTTACGGAATAAAAAAAAATGTTAATAAATTAAAAAAAAATAAATTAAATATTGTACCTTGCATTGAACAATAATAGTATGTTCCCTCCACCCTCCCATAAAGTCGATTCCTCCATCCCCCGGTGCGTGCCTGTTTAAATGACAAAAAAAAATAAGCGTTTGTCTTCTTCATCGTCAAGAATAAGTTCTTATTCATGTATCCTATTCACAACAGGTCTAGAGAAACTCCATAAGCGACTTTTCGGTAACATGGGAAGAACGTTCATAGTACACGTACCATGGCCACGATGTGCTTTCTATTCCCACGATTTACACCTAGTGGCAGCGTAGCTTCGGATACATAACGACTTGACAAATAACTTAGTGAATACTCACTCTGGTTTACGCAACTCTACATTCATATTTTTTAAAACTTCTTTAATTACATCTTCGAAATCTTTGCCCTTTTTATAAGGGCTTATGGTATTGTTGTTGTTGCTGCTGCTCATGTCGTTGCGGTTGCGTTTAATTTTCGGACGATTCACGATCATGTATGCTATTTTCGGTAAATGAGAGCATATAGATACGTCACTTTTTTCACAAAAATCAGATCGTCACATAGATAAATTATACATGTGAAATTTCTATAACCTTCCAATTTATTCTGTGATACATACATGTATTAAGGTTTTGCTTCTATTTTTTGTTTCTGCGGAGCAGGACATTTCGTGTCCCAGAATATATAAAACTGATCAAATAAACAAAGTAAATTATCGAAGAATAAGCGGAGCTTAGTGTCTTCGGCACATAAATCCCAGAAAAAAAATACGTTTATTTACTTTATGACTCGAAGAGTCGCCCCTAAAGGCTATTACAAATAAAATATAAGGCACATAAGTGCAAGGTACATGATGCCGTAATAAAAATACATGAAATAGGATTGTTATTTTTTTTCTTGTACATACCGCCTTTTGCTTTCAGGTTCATCACATGCAGTAACCCTATCTTTTAATAATCCTACAATTACTCCAATCACTTTTTTTACCCCCTTTCTAATTGATTCGAGATCCTCTTTTAATGCTGTTTTCGATAAATTTATCTGATATTCGCTTTTACTGGTACAATATAGGTCGTCGGTGCTAAGTATAATAAAATTCCATTCCGTAGCTGAAAAATAATAAAGAGTTATAATCGATAATTGAAATTCTTGGTGAAAATTTATTTATACCTGTAGAGAATATCCCGTAAAGATAATAATGATCATCACTTCGGAATGCCTGGTCTGCTGTACGTTTCTTTTTATTTGTATGGTATGCACTTTCTAGTTGCATTATATTCTGGAGATAGCCGATTTCAACATTACGAGGTTTGCCCTCAGCTATACACATGATCCTTTGACGGAGTAATCAACAAGCCCAGGTGCATCTTCACCAGAAACATCTTTTTGGTATGATATACATATTTTTTTTATTCATTGGTAAGTCTTCGGACAATAACTAACGATACATTTAATATAGATGTAACACGAGTAGCTTCGTTGGCATTAGTTTGCATGGTTTCCAAATTCGAAAGTCTTAATGTTATTTTGTTCATGCATTGTCCGAGGGCTTTATCACCATCATCGATTTCCTCAAACACTAGAAAAAATATTGAGATTTCAGCTGGGGCACCCCGGCCAAAAAAAATAGTCATAGGAAAAAATGCCGAGAAAAAATAAGGTATTACATACTCTGATTGAATTGCTTTATACCTCCCTATTAGACTTGTATTTATGGGGAACACCCTTCAGCTCTTATAACATTTTATATGACGAGAAACCACGTATTCTTTGCCCTTTGAGATCCACAATAAATTATACAACTTTGTCGCAGGCCCACCTTTTAGACCATAACTACGAAAGTCATCCTTAGTTAACTTGAGAAAGTCGAAACCGGAAATTCTCTCATTGCGGAATATTTTGAAATCTGATCTAAATCCTCCTGCCTCCGCAAATAATCGATAAGTTCCTCCGTCTTATATTTTTTAATAAAATCCGACATCGTTCGAGTTGGTCTTTCTTCCGTTATTGAAGTAGGAAAAGGTGAAGACGTGTTATTGTTTTATATCGGTATATGGCGTTGAAATCTGGATTTATGCACTGCGTCGTATGTAGCAAGATAGAAAAAATGAAATTTTCTCGTCTCCATTTTTTGTGGATCAGATCCTTTATATTGCTTAAAAGTTACATTAGAGAAGATGAAATATGCATAGATTTCGGAGATTTCGGTGATTACGGAGATTGTAGGGATTTCAAAGCCCTATAACATGTTAATGGAACTAATAAAAATCGTCATGTTATTCCCCGTCATTGCATTTTCGAGTTTCATTACAAAGCAAAGAAGTTTTCTTCAGGCAAAAAAATTATCGATCTAGTTTATGTGGGAAAATTGGATTGTCCTATGTTTGGTATCACGAAGATCCATATACAATTATTCCAGCATTAAAACTTCCTTATATACTATGGTCACTAATAAGACTATCACTAAGCAGAGAAACGTGATCAAGAACTGTTTATTGAGTCTATCGTTAATGATGCATCTTTACAAAGTCGAGTCTATCGTTGATATCTTTAATATATATATATCGTATACTCAAACTTAATCACTAAAATTTTCTTATTTTATTATGGCTAATTTGTCTCGTACTCTTTTCGCTCGCTCTTTGCACCTACGAATTCCTCAAAATTCTGCAAAATTTCGCAGATTATCAACTCCCACACACCACTCGCCTTTGGAACAAATGATTAATTATAGCCTAAAGGAGTTTCTTCACGAATACGAGAAACGTTCAAAAGAAAATCAGGAGAATATGAAGGAGGATATGAGGGTATGTGTTTTTTCTATCATTCCAAACAAATTTTAATAAAATAATTAACAAATTTTGATAAAATAATTAACAAATTTTGTATTTATAAAGAACATTGTTGAACAACGAATCTCAAGTGCTGAAAATAAATTCCTATACCTTATCGTCGTAGGCGTCATCGCAGGCTTGACAAAATCGTGGTACGATCGTCAACCTACGCTTACGCCTACTCCTGCCCCTACGTCTACGCCTACGAAATGAGTATGTTACCGACATCCCTCGAAAAATCTGAATGGGGTTACAAATTTATTTTTTTTGCGAATTCATCTTTGCTAAAAAATATTTTAAAAATTGGGATTTTATAATAAAATTTAGATTTAATAATAAAAAATTTTTGCTAGTTTTATCAATGTTCAATATATCTTTCACACAGCAGTAGTTCATGCAAAACAATGGTTATATGCAAAATTCTTGAATGGTGTTAGCAAAAAAGGGACTTCACGCTTTTATAAAACTAACTGACAGGGCCTTGGCTAATCAGTTTCTCAGGTTTACTGAGCAACGATGGGCCGTGCCGTAGATTAGATTTTATTTAGTTTTAGCAAACTCCTTTATGTACCTATTTGTTCTATAAATTGTATTTATTGTCCAATATAATAAACATCTTGGAGTGAGGCTCCGTTGGTTTAAAAAAAAAAAAAAAAATCAATGTTCAATATATCTATTAGCTTGATTTGCTAATTTTTATTTTACCCCATAATTTTCACTAAGTTNCAAATTTATTTTTTTTGCGAATTCATCTTTGCTAAAAAATATTTTAAAAATTGGGATTTTATAATAAAATTTAGATTTAATAATAAAAAATTTTTGCTAGTTTTATCAATGTTCAATATATCTTTCACACAGCAGTAGTTCATGCAAAACAATGGTTATATGCAAAATTCTTGAATGGTGTTAGCAAAAAAGGGACTTCACGCTTTTATAAAACTAACTGACAGGGCCTTGGCTAATCAGTTTCTCAGGTTTACTGAGCAACGATGGGCCGTGCCGTAGATTAGATTTTATTTAGTTTTAGCAAACTCCTTTATGTACCTATTTGTTCTATAAATTGTATTTATTGTCCAATATAATAAACATCTTGGAGTGAGGCTCCGTTGGTTTAAAAAAAAAAAAAAAAATCAATGTTCAATATATCTATTAGCTTGATTTGCTAATTTTTATTTTACCCCATAATTTTCACTAAGTTTCGACGAAATTTTTTTTCCATCAGAAAGATAAAACCTGTCGTTGTGCAATATTTTATTATCTATTTTATAAATTATTAAACAGATAATTATAATTAACTAAACTATTAATTTTTGAGAACGATCTTGTGGAAACTAACACCATGTAGTTACTTAAATATCGGATTATCGCGCATAATAGCAGATAAAGTAATTTAACAGATACAACTTATTTTCTGCTTATAATTTGAACAAAAAAAAAATTTAATAACGCATATTCCTTCATTTTCCATGTCTCAAGAAAAAAAAAGAGAGCATTGTCTAATTATACCATCGGAAATGATTCTAGAAATGATATATCTGAATTTCTTAAAGAGGTGTGTTTCATTTAAATTATGAATTATTATAAACTTTTGAAAATATATATTTTTTATGCAATTAAGTTATTTTTCAGGTTAAGAATCTAATGATTGCGAATGAATGATATTACGTTACAAAATGTATTGGAATTACAAAAAAGCCTTCTAGCCAAAACTACATTGTTGTTGTGGAATTACGTGACATCAATTTTTAACAAAAATTTTTTGGAAATTAAGTTGGGATACAAAAATAGATTTTACTATGTTATTTGGTATTGATGGCTTACATTTAAATAAATAAATTAGTTCACATAACATAGTGCATCAATTACAGACTTAGGTATATGTCTATTTTAAAAATGATCAAATATTAAAATTTGATAAAAGTAATATTATTTATAGATCAATTCCATATACATATTCCACCTGAAGTTTTACGAGGAAATGAATTCACATAAAAGGGAGAGGTTTATAGTTTTGGTGGAATTATGTATAAAATGGCAACCAGAAAACAACCATTTTCTGATCGAGCACATGATACTCGTTTAATAATTGATATATGTAATGGCATAAAGCCAAATGCTCCTGATATTATGTTGGATTGGATACCACAATGCTATTCAGATTTGATGTATAAATGTTGGAATGGTGATCCTTCTAAACGACCAACTTCCAATAAATTACGTGGAATTTAAATTTCAAATTACGTTATATTAAAATAGAAGATAATATTTTTCAACAATTTATTAATCACATTATTTAATAAACAAATAATTATTTAATTTTAAATGTATAAATCCAAATTTATTAAAGTCTAATGAACCAACTACTTCAAGAGTTATAACTTATGATATGGATTCTAAAGAATCACAAGAATGCATTGATTGGAAAAAGAAATTCAAAACAAGATTAAAAAGAGACCATTCACTTTCGATTGTAATTTTCGAGAATTCAAAGAATGGATAACGAAGATAACAATACACCCCCAAAAAATTAAGAAAATTAAAAAAGACTAGATTAGATTCTCATTTCTTATTTATCTTCTTTTTAAAAAAACATCAAAGAAATTCTGAAAAATACAAAAAAAAATTTTAGATTAATATTTTATTTTTATTAATAGTCAACTGTTTATAAAATAATTATGGTCATGTGATAAAAGGATTCAATAAAATTAATATCCTAAATTTTAATTTTTAATCTCAAGATAATATATTTAAAAAAAAATATACTGTAGTTGTGACAATGAAATTTTGACATCTGTCGTTACGAAATATTTTATTTTTCTTGCGTATCATTTTTTAAAAACTCGAAGATTTCAATGATTATAATAATAGATAATTTACTACACTTTTTAATAATAAACTTGAAGAAATAATTATTTTGAAATAATATATTGCAACCTGTTCTGTTTATTTTTGAGAACGATCCTGTGGAAAGTAATGTTATACTGTATAGATTATCAAAATTAAGCATAAAAAGGTTTTCTATTTCATTCTGGTATTGATTTTGTAGTATGATATAATGATTTTTTTTTATTTCTTATTACATAAAATTCAATTTCTTTCGCAATTATTTAAAGGTAAATTAGTGTCTTAGTAGTTACTTGCTTTCTATTTTTTCACTTATCGAAAATATAACTGAAGATTTTATTTTTTTTTTAAATTCAACGGAGTCATATAAACCAAAATTACATTAATATCATACGTTTATAAGATATAAAAGCAACTGATAGTCATGCCTCCGCCATCCCTTTTTGACCAATCTGAGCAAAAAGTTGCTGGAAAGAGATATAAGGGACTGTACGCCAAAACCCGTACAGAAAATTTTTTTCTATAACTATGTATTTAATAACATATGATGAAAAAGGAAAAACCTTATATTCTGAGTTTGTAAACCATNCGTATCATTTTTTAAAAACTCGAAGATTTCAATGATTATAATAATAGATAATTTACTACACTTTTTAATAATAAACTTGAAGAAATAATTATTTTGAAATAATATATTGCAACCTGTTCTGTTTATTTTTGAGAACGATCCTGTGGAAAGTAATGTTATACTGTATAGATTATCAAAATTAAGCATAAAAAGGTTTTCTATTTCATTCTGGTATTGATTTTGTAGTATGATATAATGATTTTTTTTTATTTCTTATTACATAAAATTCAATTTCTTTCGCAATTATTTAAAGGTAAATTAGTGTCTTAGTAGTTACTTGCTTTCTATTTTTTCACTTATCGAAAATATAACTGAAGATTTTATTTTTTTTTTAAATTCAACGGAGTCATATAAACCAAAATTACATTAATATCATACGTTTATAAGATATAAAAGCAACTGATAGTCATGCCTCCGCCATCCCTTTTTGACCAATCTGAGCAAAAAGTTGCTGGAAAGAGATATAAGGGACTGTACGCCAAAACCCGTACAGAAAATTTTTTTCTATAACTATGTATTTAATAACATATGATGAAAAAGGAAAAACCTTATATTCTGAGTTTGTAAACCATGACTATTCTTGAAAATATAACTAATTGTTTGCTTTTTTTTCATTTATCACGTGAAAAATATATGCATTGGAATTTATATATTAGGTCAACAAATATTCATTCTGAGAAAGAGATTCTTCAATAAAAAGTTATCTATAAGTAATTTCGAATTATGTTCTACTTGCATAATATTTTCTTCCGTTGTTATTTGCTTGAAATTTCTGAACGTTCTAAATTCTTAAAAAAAGGAAATACTATAGAGACATTTTAGGATCAATTGATATGTCTGTCATTTGGAATTACTTAAATATCCAAGTATCGTAACTACAGAACTTATTTTCTACCTATAATTTGAACAAAAAAATATTCAATAGCGTATGCCTCAAGAAAAGAAAATAGTGTATTGTCCAACTGGTCATTCTTCCAATAATAATTACATTAACACTGATACTGGATATTGTAATTTATGTAATAAAGAACAATTTATTCAAGAGTTCGGAATTTGGTCTAGTGGGTATGTTGAAATTGATGAAGTTATCCAAGAATATCAAACAAATTATCAGAAATATTATAATTATAGACTACAATGGATACCATATGATAATTTTCAAAGTATCAAGCACATAGCAACTGGTGGATATGGATCTGTGTATTCTGCTATATTGAAAACTGGCATTAAATGGTATTGGAATTTTAATAAACAGGTTTGGGAATATTCTTACATAGGTAGTAAAGTTGCTTTGAAAGAAATAAATGATTCTAGAAATGATATATCTGAATTTCTTAAAGAGGTGTGTTTCATTTAGATTATGAATTATTATAAACTTTTATTTGAAAATATATATTTTATGCAATTAAGTTATTTTTTATTATATTTCAGGTTAAGAATCTAATGATTGCGAATGAATGGTATTACGTTACAAAATGTATTGGAATTACAAAAAAGCCTTCTACACAAAATTATATTATTGTTATGCAATTACACGATGATAGCTTACATAAATTTTTAAAAAAAAATTTCGGGAATTTAAGATGGAAATCAAAAATAGAGATACTACATGGGATAGCATCTGGTCTTATTCGCCTACATGAGAATAACTTGGTTCATCGTGACCTACATAGTGGAAATATTTTGATAAAATATTATACAGGCTATATAGATTCACATGGTGCATCAATTACAGATTTAGGTTTATGTAGGTTAGAAAATGATTTAATATTAAAATCTGAGAATAAAAGTAATAATATTTATGGATCAGTTCCATATATTCCACCTGAAGTATTACGAGGAAATGCATTCACGAAAAAGGGAGATATTTATAGTTTTGGTGGAATTATGTATGAAATAGCAACTGGAAAACAACCATTTTATGATCAAGCACATGATACTCGTTTAATAATTGATATATGTAATGGAGTAAGACAAAATGTTTCTGGTATTATGTTAGATCAGATACCACAATACTATTTAGATTTGATGTATAAATGCTGGAGTGGTGACCCTTCTGAACGACCAACTGCCGAAGGATTATATGATGCAATATTGAATTTCTATTCGCAATTCGACAAATTGAGTAGTAGAGGTCAAATAGACAATAATATTCTAAAACTTAAGATCGAATCTCTATCTTCAAGCGAGTCTCACCCACAATCTTGTTATAACAGTCGAAGTATTCATACTCTTCATGGATTGCGTAATTCATTAGAAGATATAAAAACTGGAAAATCTCAAGGTAATCTTTTTATCAAGATTTTAATTATTTTATTTTAGTAAATAATTAATGATAAATTTAAATTTTTAGATCCAAATTTATTAAAGTCTAATGAACCAACTATTCCAAGTGTCGGTACTTATAATATTGATTCTAAAGAATCACATGAATGTATTGATTGGGAAAAAGAAATTCAAAATGAGGCTGAAAAGAGACCATTTTCCGATATCTCAACTTTGGATTGTAATTCTCGAGAATCCAAGGAATTCATTAATTTTATTAACGAAGATAATATTACATCGAAGAAGATTAAGAAAATTAAAAAAAATAGATTAGATTTTTTAAAAGAAATCAAAAAAAATCTGAAAAGTACAGTCGCGTCGGAAAGTAAATTCACATGATTTATTCTATTTATATATTATGTACATAAAGTTGTTTTTATAATTATCTAATACTTTGTTGGTCTTGTTACTATTATTATTATTATTATTATTATTATTATTATTTTGATATTAATATGGATTGGAGAATTATCCTGGCTTTAATTTTTTTTTGTCTTAAACCATTTTATTATTATTATTATTATTATTATATTATTATTATTATTATTATTATTATTATTATTATTATTATTATTATTATTGTTATTATTATTGTTATTATTACTATTGTTATTATTATTATTATTATTATTATTATTATTATTATTATTATTTTGATATTAATATGGATTGGAGAATTATCCTGTTTAAATCCCCGTTTTTGGGGGATGGCTAAAGCGAAGGTAACTAAGGAGTTACCTTTTTGATACATTTATATATAAATATCAATTATATTATCTTATCAATTATCCCTTAACGGTAGTGACGTCACAAGTTACTAATAAATGTATAGGCAAATTTGCCCGCAATTCACATGATTTACCGTTTAAGGGATAATTTATACATTATGTAGATCAATATATAAATTTAACGGACCCTCATTCATACAGGGAGAAAAAAACGAAAAAAAAGGGTAAAAATATTCCATATTGTTAAACCGGAAAAATCGGGCGTTACTTTCCGACGCGACTGTACAAATAACGAATTAAATATAAATATTATTTTATTTTATTTTTATTGTAGGAGTAATTTATTATTTATTATTAAAGAAATCTTTATTTCAGGATTTATATGTCTATATTTGTTACAAAAGCGAGATTATATGATTTTCTTTCTTTTTGAATAGTTGACGATAACTCACTGTTTAAAATAATTATGACCATGTAATAGAAGGATTCAATAAAATTAATATCCTAAATTTTACATAATATAATTTTTAATTTCAATTGCAATCAGAGATAATGTATTTAACAAAATATATATATATACTGACATTTTTCCATCTGTTGTTGCGAAATATTTTATTATCTACACATTTTACCAGAGATGGTGTAAATTAAAGAATGAATTTCTTGCAGATTTCAATGATTATAATAACTGATAATATATAATTCACTACACTCTGTTTATTATAATAAACTTGAAGTAATTATTTTTGACACAATATATTGTAACCTGTTCTGTTTATTTTTGAGAACGTTCTAGTGGAAGCTAACATCATCAAAAAAGGTAAATTTTGATAAGACATTCTTTAAATGTATGCGTAGTAAACACAACTACAGTACTATTAGACAATGCGTATACGTAATTTGGGCAAAAAAATTTAGTCATGATTTAAACATCACAAGACGTTTTGGATTTTCAAAAAATCCTTCCACTCAAACTATATTATTGTTATGAATTTACGAAAATATAAGATAGTAATTGGTTTTGATTATTTGCATGCAAAAAACTTAGTTCATTGTGACCTACATAGTAAAAATATTTTGATAAAATATTATATGATGCATTAATTACAGACTTAGGTTTATGTAGTTTAGCTGATGATTTAATATTAAAATCTGATAACAAAAGCAATAATATTTATGAATCAATTCCATATTCCACCGGAAGTATTACGAGGAAATGCATTCACAAAAAAGGGAGATATTTATAGTTTTGGTGGAATCATGTATGAAATGACAACTGGAAAACAACCATTTTATGATCAAGCACATGATACCCATTTAATAATTGCTAATTGTAACGGAATAAGGCCAAAAATTCCCGATATTATGTTTTAATGGATACCGAAGTGGTATTCAGATTTGATGTATAAATGTCGGAGTGATGACTCTTCTGAATGCCCAACTGCAAAAGAATTATACTATGCAATATTAAATTTCTATCGGGAATTTGTCGAATTAGATATGTATTTTAAAATAGATTATAAATCTCTAGAACAATTTGTACCTTCAAGCGAGCTCACCCACTGCTATATTAGCCGAAGTATTCATACTCTTCACGGATTGCATAATTCATTAGAAGATATGAAAACTGGAAAATCTCAAGGTAATATTTTTATCATGATTTAATTATATATATTATTAATTATTTTAATAAATAAGTAATTACTAAATATTACACTTATAAATCCTAATTTATTAAAGTATAAGTACTTATGATATTGATTCTAAAGAATTATATGAACGTATTGATTGGGAAAAGGAAATTCAAAATCAAACAAAAAAAAACGGTCATTCTCAACTTTAGATTGTGAGTCCCAAGAATTCAAAGAATTTTTTTTATCTATTTTATCTTCAATTTTATAAAAAAAAAAATAAAAATCTGAAAAAAACATATATATATTTTATTTTATTTTTATTGTCGGAGTAATTTTCTAAGTTATATTATTAAAGAAATCCTATTTAACTTATTTAGACTTATTACAAAGCGAGATTATATGATTTTACTTTTTTGTATAGGTTTATAATTTGTGATTATAATAAAAATAATTATGAATTCTAATTGGTTGCGATTATTATCTAATTACCGGGGATGGTATAAATTCATCATTTTTAAAATTCAATTATTATAATAATGTATAATTATTGAGTTATTTTTTATACATGCCATTGTTGCATATTTTTATAAAGTGACCAGTTTTTTATGGAATGTTGAGTTCGGAAGTTTTCATTTTAGATCTTGTGGAACACAACTTAACATCGAAAAGCAATAGAACTGTAGAACAGTTCGGAACCTCTATAATAGGAACTTATAAAATTTTAAATAAAATTTGATCAAATAATCCAATTATTATCAAATTATAAAATTAAAGTGCATTTGTTTAAAGGAATCTATTTATTTTGTATTACGTGCATTTAACAAATAAAATGACAGTTTATTATTCTCAATTTTGTTTTAATAATAGGTAAGTCGTTGGCAGATTTTAAAATTTTTTGATCAAAACCGATAATATCGATAGCTTTTAACGGTTAAAATTTCGAGTTAATTCTTTTAGACCACATAAAATACATTTAAAACTAGCATTTTTTTTTGTTTGTTATAGAGATTCCAAACTGCATTACTTAAATATCGAACTACAGTACTACTTATTTGGTCAAAAAAGAATATTCAATAACGCAAATAACGTATATTTTTTTATTTTCCATGTCTCAAGAAATCTATTGTCCAGCTGGTCATTCTTACAATGTGAATAAATATATTAATAAATCTACTGGAATTTGCGATTTATGTATTAAAGAACATTTTATTCAAGAGTTCGGAACTTGGTCTAGCGGGAATGCTGAAGTTGATAAATTTGTCCAAGAATCTCAAAAAAATCATCAAGGACATTATGGAAATAGATTACAATGGATACCATATGATAATTTTCTGGGTATCAATCACTTGGCAAATGGTGGATATGGATCAGTGTATTCTGCTATATTAAAAAATGGCATTAAATCGCATTGGAATTTGAATAAACAGGATTGGGAATATTCTTTTGTAGATAAGAGAGTTGTTTTAAAAGAAATAAATGATTCTAGACATGATACATCTAAATTTCTTAAAGAGGTATGTTTCTTTTTATTTAGATTATAAATTATTATAAACTTTTTGACAATATAAATATTTTTTATGCGATTAAATTGATTTTTTTTATTCTATTTCAGGTTAAGAATCTGATTACTATGAGTGATTTGCATTACATCACAAAATGTTTTGGAATGTCAAAAAATCCCTCTAGCCAAAACTACATTATTGTTATGAAGTTATATCATTATAGCTTGCATAAATTTATAATAATATCAAGAATAAATAGATTTTGGAATTTAAATTGGAAAAAATATTTACTCAATATGACAACTGGTCTTAGAAACTTACATAAAAAAAATTTTATTCATCGTGACCTACATAGTGGAAATATTTTGATAATCTCAGATGGTGGTGCATCAATTACAGACTTAGGTTTATGTAGTTTAGAAAATGATCAAATATTAAAATCTGATAATAAAAGTAATAACATTTATGGATCAATTCCATATATTCCACCTGAAGTTTTACAAGGAAATGCATTCACAAAAAAGGGAGATATTTATAGTTTTGGTGGTATCCTGTACGAAATGGCAACCAGAACACAACCATTTTATGATCGAGCACATGATACCCGTTTAATAATTGATATATGTAATGGAGTAAGACCAAAAATTCCTGATTTTATGAATTGGATACCACAAGACTATTCGGATCTGATTTATAAATGCTGGAGTGGTGACCCTTCTGAACGACCAACTGCCAAAGAATTATATGATGTAATATTGAATTTCTATTGGAAAGCTGTCGAATTAGATATGTATTTTAAAATAGATTATAAATCTCTAGAACAATTTGTATTTTCAAGCGAGTCTCATCCACAATCTTGCTATATTAGCCGAAGTATTCATACTCTTCACGGATTGCATAATTCATTAGAAGATATAAAATCTGGAAGAATTCAAGGTAATATTTTTTTCACGATTTTGATTATATTATTTTAATTTTAATATAAAAATTAATTATTAAATTTAAAATGTATAGATCCTAATTTATTAAAGTCTAATGAACCAACCAGCTCAAGTATCAATACTTATGATATTGATTCTAAAGAATCACAAGAATGCATTGATTGGGAAAAAGAAATTCAAAATAAGGCTGTAAAGAGACCATTCTTTGATATCTCAAATTTAGATTGTAATTCTCGAGAATCCAAAGAATGCATTAATTTGGATAACGAAGATAATATTACACCTAAAAAAATTAAGAAAACTAAACAAGACTAGATCAAATATTAATATTATTTTATTTTGCTTTTAGATTAATATTTTATTTTTATTGTAAGAGTAATTTTTTTTTTCATTATTATAGAAATCCTATTTAACTTATTTATTTCAGGACTCATTACAAAAGCGAGATTATTTTCCTTTTTTAATATAATAATCAACTGTTAATGATTTTGTGATTATAACAAGTGGTCTTGATTGGGGCGCTTTGTTCTTATGATATTTAATTTAATTTAAACAAAAAAAAAAAAATTGAATTTTTTAAAGTATGTATAACTATATCTTCTAATATCCTTCTTTTGAAAAATTATGTCCAATACTTATTAAATACACTTTTAGTACTTGTTCAAAATATTAAAAAATATAAATCATTGCTACTTCATGATGAATTTTTAGATAATATTAATGTGAAAATTTAAAGTTTTGAAGGCTGATACTGTATTGAATACTTAAAAACAAAAGATATGCAGAAAATTTCATTTGAGTTTTGAAATTTGATGAATATTAAATTAATTTTGTAATTTAAAATTATCAAAAGATGCAATTTTATATTACTTCTATCATTAACAGCAATGAATATTTAATAAATTGATACAAGTTTTTATATTAAATTTCTTAACTCATAAAGAAAATTTAAAATAATGAAGAATCTCGTTACATTTACTTTATTATTATCATCTTTATTAATGTGTTTGACAATTTCGCTTTTGCTTTGAGCGGTCCTGAAAGATGGAAAAGAGAAACAGGATTTCTAGAAGAAAAAAAATTATCTAATTTAACAATTTGTCCTTTCGGTTATTATTTATGTTCAGGTGAAGACTCCAAGGAAGTAAAGAAGAGAAGGCAAGTAATGAATAAATCATTTTTCATGCTTTTTTTTTTTTTAAAAAAAAAAAANCACTTAACAATCTTACAAAATTGGTTTTAAAAATAAAAATGAAAATAATAAACTAAAAAATGAAAAAAAAAAAATAAGAAAATAACATACTCGTATTATTTACATTATACATGTCGTCAAAACTATTGAATTGAGTCAGACGCAATTAAAATTGAGAAAAATTGGAGTTGAGTCAAGGCAAATTTTGATTTTTACTAGTGATTGACGCAATTAGTTGAGTCAGACGCAATTATAAATTGAGTTGAGTCAAGGCCAAATTAGTTTTGACGACATGTATAATTTACATGATATCCATTTTGAACTTGCAAACACCTCATCATAAGTTTATATATAATATCTAATCAGGTAACATACTCAATTATGCCTCTTTACAAAGAAGGTTGTTATTTGTAATTGTTCTAAATATAAAAAAAAAATAGATTCGATGGAAGATTAGTTTCTATATCCACAAGAACTCAGCATCATAAAATTGAAAAAAAAACAAAAATATGAAGATTAAATAAATAAAGATGAAAAAAATATATTATTAAATAAAGATAGAGAAAATATATTATTAAATAAAAACGACTCTTTATTTTAGATTATTGACAAAAATATTTACATTTTGATATTTTTATAATAAAATATCTTAATTATCGATCGATTCTCAATTTCACTTAGTTGTCACCGTTATTTTTTTGCTGTTCGTATAATTTTATTCTCATTTATTGCTTGATGATTTATTAAACTTTATTTTTTCTATTTTATTTTTTCATTTATAAAATAATTGTTTATTGTGTATAATCGAATCGAATTTATTTTATTCAAGAAAGTCAATCACGATGTACAAGATTTCTTTTACTTCTCGTTTCTTTTTTTAATAATAATAATGAATGATCTAAATTTATATTCTATTTTTTTTTATTTATTTATAATAATGAATGAATGATCTAAATTTATTAAATATTCTATACAATTTCATTATACTTGACTTTGAATTGATTTTAGAAGATTATTGTAATTTATTTGGTTGAAATAGCTTCGATGAGTTGTTAATTAAGTTATAATACCCGTGATAAACTTTTTTCGATTCGTAATTCATTAATTATAATAGATAATAAATAGTTTGGAGATTTTTTGATGAAAATCGCTCCTTTTTGGGAAAAAAGGAAATGATCTTCGAGTTTTTGTTAATTTTTTTCAAAAAATAAAAAAATTCAATTTTATTTTTTGTTTTTCACTCGGTAAAAAAAGTACAAAAACAATTATTTATTTTTTTTCGCGGATTTTTTGATTCAAGGGGTTCGTAACCATAGTGTCAAACTGCTGCATCAAGGCTAAAAGTTATGAATGCACTTGTGGATAATCAATTTGTTCCCTTGATGATCACCATTTGCTACATCAAGCCTAAAGTTATGAGATGCACTTTGTGGATGATCAATTTATTCCTTTGACAATCACTTTTTTATTTCATTTTGTTTCTTTGATGAAAAATTTTTTATTTTTGACAAAGTGAATTAAAAAAAATAAATCCAAAAAATTATATATTAATATTTGCTCTTACAAAATAAAAAATGTATATTATATGAATTTTTTGTTTGTAAAAATGTAAATTTTTAATAATTGATTATATAATAAAGTTATGTAATCAAGTAAGTGGTGCATTTTTAATATTACTATTTTTTTTATTTATTATTGTTTTTTTTTTTGATATAAAAATAAAAAAACAAATTTAAATTTTTTAAATAAAATAATTACATAATCATGTGCATGTCATTTATTTAGTGGCTAAATTTTAAAGAATAATTAATATGATTTATATATTTTTTTATTTATAAGCAGCACATTTGTTTATGCCACAGTATTTTATTTAAAATTTTATTTTTTTATTATATTATTGTATTTTCTTGATTTTTATAATCATAAACAAATTATTATAAAGAAAATTGGATTTTTAATTATTTACTACCTAAGCACAAAAATTAAATTTTGTATATAATATTATAATGTATTCTTATTCCAACATGAGCAAATATAATAAATAAAAAACCTTTTGTTTGAAAAATAATCAGATTGTCATTTACATATTTATTGTAATGAATAATATAATTACATTGCCCCTAATAAATTTTTGCTTTTTTTTTTTTGATATTTCAACTTAAATTGCTATTCATGTGTTGATTGAATTATTATAAATACTTATTATAATTTAATGTACTTTGTATTTTATGTATTATTTATTTGTCAAGAAAATACAGGAATAAATAAAATAAATATTTTATATAAAAATTATTAGATTATTTATTATCATAAAAAATTTGTGAACAAAATTTCGTTCATCTTAAGAAACAAATTAATTAATTTCAGGATTGAGAATAAATGCATAATTTTTTTTTTATTATTAATTTTTTTAATTGATGAATTTGAAAAACCAATTTATTAAACAATAATCAGTTATTGTATTGTCTTGATTATTAATTTTAACAATTTAATTTTTCAATTTTAAATATTTTAAAGTAATAAAAAATAAATTTAAAAATGAATGTATTATTAGATAACCATAACTTTTCTAGACATAAAAATTGAAATATAACTCACCTACACACAAAATTTTGTTCATTTTACAAAAATGTAATGTGCAAATTAATAATTCTGCAATGATTAAAATCAAGGCTTGAAAAATAATTCCAGAACATCTGAATAAATATGAACAAATTTTATTTATTCTTATTATTATGATTAATAAATTTGAAAATACTTCGTAATAAATATATCAGATTATTTATTTTACTTAATTTGAAATGATTTCATTTCAATTTTTATTATTTTGAAAAATGCTTAGTAATAAAAATAAATATAAAAATGGATATACTATTAGATAACCTAACATAAAATGATTAAAAACATCTGAATAAATAATATTACATAAAACATCTTATTTATGATTGATTAAATAATGTTTTAAATAAATTGATGAATTTGAAAAATGTCAACTACTTTTGAAATTTTAGCATATATAAGTTCACAAAAGGGAACATTTGCATCTGGCATGGTTAATGGAATTGCTTTATACAAAATACTTAATAATAAAACAGTAGTATTATTAAGTATATCAAACATAAATAAATGGAAAAATATACAATATTAATTTAAAATTCAAACTTCCCTAACCTTGAACTCTTGTTTATTACAAGAGGTATTTTTTTATTATCATTTTATTATTACTAAATATTAATTATTATTAATTATTAAATATTTTTATTATTATTATATTTTTATTATTAAAATATCCAACATATTGTCCTTTATAGAAAACTACTATGACACAAAGACAAAATAATTTTAAAACATGGGTAAAACATTTATCAGTGTTTGTTAAAGAATTTAATAGTGACTCCAATAGAGGTAACTTATTTTAATTTAATTTAATTTATTTTAATTTAATTTATTTAATTCAATTTATTTTTTAATTTAATTTA
>PQFF01000051.1:0-58524 GCA_003547095.1 Diversispora epigaea | reverse complement strand
CGCGAAATTTGGTATACGATTTCTCTTTAAGAATGACTATCTATCATTTGATCACCATTATCGCGGCACCTCTGTGTATAATTTTATTCAGAATTGAAAATTTACTAAGTGACAGTTCCTTATGTCGATCACCCATTTGCGAAAAATCAGTGTTATTAATTTGATACCAAAAAAATTTAAAAAAATCTTCAAAACTTAAAGATTAAAATAGGTATAATAACTGTCATTGTAAAATCGGTTGTCCGGGAGATAGATTTTTTTGAAGGAAAAAAATCATGTGATGCAGTACTTTTGATGACCACTGTATGTGAACTTGTGAGTCTCTTTTTTCTTTATTTTTTTTTATTTATTTTTATTTATTTTTTTTTTGAAATTTTTGAGAATTTTTTGTACGTTATAATAATGAAATGATTAATTTTTATAGATTTAACATTCAATATTTTTTTATGCACGTTATAATAATTTTAAAAACGCGTACATCATAACATTCAATTATGTTACGTTGAAATATTTATATCATATTTCCTTTATTATTATTTTCTTATTTTTATAAAATCAAAATTACAAACTAAGCTATTTGAATTTTTGTACTCTATACCTAGTGTTAAGATTTTATAATATTAAATTATAAAGCATCATTTATTGGTTTTTTTTTGATAAGTAAAATACAAATAAAAATATATAATTTCAAATAAAATTTAAAAATTAGACATATCCAAATCAACTATTCTAGAATCGCCTAAATAACATAGAAATGAATTAATATAATTAATTATAAAAAGAAATAAATAAAAATATAATAATACTTACCAATACTTAAAGCAGAAGTAGATTTCGTTAATTCTTCAAGTTCCTTTTCAAAATTTTCTTCATTCTTTGGTTTTGGAAGTTTTGAAAAATTAAGAAGCCGACTGGTATAAATTGCTTGTGGATGTGTTTGATAATTAAGAGGAGTTGGAGTTGTTGTGGTTGTTGTATTGGTTGATTCTTGATTTGCTGAAAATTCTTCAGCTTTTTTAATTTGAATTACAATTTCTGAATCTTTATTTTTCCCTTCTAAATAATCATTATAATCATCATAGTATTTCCCCAACTCATCATATAATTCTCTAGAAGTGGGTCTATGTGTAACTCGAGCATCCCAACACCTCATAATCATTCTTGTAATTAATTTGGGAGTATGAAATGGAATTTTTGGTCGTAATCCATTGCATATTTTCATGGCTAAATCTTTATCATGCGGTATATCAGAATAAGGAGGAAAGCCTGTAACAATTTTGTAAAAGATAATTCCAAATGAATATACATCAGCAGCTTTTGTATATTCTTCACCGCTTAATACCTCGGGAGCAATATATGGTAATACACCAACAATATTCTTTTTTTCGGGATTATTTGGATTTGCTCCTATTAGTTTACTTAATCCAAAATCTGAAATATCTATAGGACCATTTTTAAAATTGGATGATAAAATATTACCGGGATGGAAGTCTTGATGAACTATATTTAATTTATGAATACTCATCAACCTATAAGATAAATTATATGGGCTTTGTAATTTTTTTTTCCAATTAATTTTTAAATATTCTCGAAGATTTCCATCATTTGCATATTCTAAAACCATCATATATGAGTTTGTTTCAGGATCTTGTGTAATTCCATAAAAATGAATTGAACCAAATCCAATTGTATTTAAGTGAATTTCCATCTAATTATATAAACATTTTTAATTTATAGCTAAGACGTTATATAATAATTTGAAAATTAAATTTAAATACTAATTAAAATATTTTCCTCATTTAAGACATCGTTGAAATTCACAAAATTATCAAACTTTTTAATGCCACTTCTACTTCTCCTACTTCTTGCCAATTCCTTTGTCTTTTCCATTGTTGATTTTCAATATCCCAATTAAAAATAAATCCATCAATCCACCTAGCATAATGTATTGTTCCAAATCCACCTCTACCTATTTGTTTAACATCTTTAAATCTATCATATGGTATCCATTCTATTACTTTAAAAAATTTTTTAGCATTTAGTTGAGCATCTTGAATGAATTTATCAATTTTGTCATTTCCACTTGTCCAATAATTAAAATCATTTTGTAAATGTTTCGAGTTACATGGGTTGCACCACCATCCGTCATATTCTTGATTACATTCTGGGCATGGACCATATTCCATTTTTTTTGCTTGCTTATGGTATGAAAGGTAAATTTATTTTTTTTTGAAAAAAAGAAACGTAAATTACGTTTAAAATTGCAAAATGTTTTAGTATCGCATTTTTTATTATTTATTTTTATCTCTCATTACACAAAATACGCAAAATGCTAATTCTAGAATTGAGCAACCAAATTTATGTTCGAAAAACCAGAACAGTAAATTATACAAAATACTGTCGCGGTCTGCGCAGAATAATATGAAAGTTATGCAAATCGGTCTCAACAAATTTAGGATAACCACACGATAATTCAATGTATAACTAACGCACTTTCTCTTGTGCACAATATCACGAAGCAGGATCTAAACCTGCTTACTAACACTCTTAAACAATGCAATTTCGTGTATTATCTGAAGGTACGATGAGTAAGTGGAGTAAAAGTGTCTTTACTAACTTCTTCGTACACTGCCAAAATTTGATAGACTCTTGAAGTAACTTACAAAGAAACAACAAAAAAAAAGGCAGTTTATTGAAAGTATTAAGGGTTTATTGCAAGGTATGATGATAAAGATATATTACTGCTGTGGCGTATCATATCCCTATTGCTATGTAAAAGTTTATTTTATTACAGGATATTTTTAGAATTATTAGGTCACTATGGGATCATTTATTATTAGAATTTNTAAAATTGCAAAATGTTTTAGTATCGCATTTTTTATTATTTATTTTTATCTCTCATTACACAAAATACGCAAAATGCTAATTCTAGAATTGAGCAACCAAATTTATGTTCGAAAAACCAGAACAGTAAATTATACAAAATACTGTCGCGGTCTGCGCAGAATAATATGAAAGTTATGCAAATCGGTCTCAACAAATTTAGGATAACCACACGATAATTCAATGTATAACTAACGCACTTTCTCTTGTGCACAATATCACGAAGCAGGATCTAAACCTGCTTACTAACACTCTTAAACAATGCAATTTCGTGTATTATCTGAAGGTACGATGAGTAAGTGGAGTAAAAGTGTCTTTACTAACTTCTTCGTACACTGCCAAAATTTGATAGACTCTTGAAGTAACTTACAAAGAAACAACAAAAAAAAAGGCAGTTTATTGAAAGTATTAAGGGTTTATTGCAAGGTATGATGATAAAGATATATTACTGCTGTGGCGTATCATATCCCTATTGCTATGTAAAAGTTTATTTTATTACAGGATATTTTTAGAATTATTAGGTCACTATGGGATCATTTATTATTAGAATTTATCTATTACAAAGAAAATTATTTATTATTATTATTAATCAAAGAAAAGTTTATTACAAAAGAAAATTATTTAGAATTTATTTATTATTATTAATTATCCACAAAAATTATTCTATTATTATTTATTTTATTATTTTAAAGTATTTCGGAACTATTATTATTATTAAGAGTGTAAGAAATTTATTTAGAATTAAGTGTAAATGAATAAAGAAGAATGTTTTTCGCAAGAAGTAATCTCTTGTTCTTCTTCCCAACCGCGGCTTCTTTTATAATTCTTCTATTGTTTACCTTTACCCTGGGTTGCCACCCATACATCGTTACTCGGGGTGTTGTATGAGGGTGAATAATCACCTTTGTAATGCTAATTCTGGAATTGCACAACCAAGTTTACGTTTGAAAAATCAGAATAGTAAATTACAATAAGATTTTATACATTTACACAGATTAAAAAAGGCGTTTCTTCGGATTCTGTAATATTTCACAACTTGTGACCTAATTGTCCGTGTAGAAAAATAAAGGGATACAAAAGTTCCGTTTTTGATGCATTAAATTTTATATAAAAAAAAAGTATTTGTCCATAATAAAAATAACACGCATTTATTTATTAATCACGCAAAAAAAAAATTTATTATTATTTATTATGAACATAATTACAATCATTGTTATTTTATTATTATTTTAGTTCTTAAATGCATTAAATATAATTTATTGAATAAAAATTTGGATCAACTGATAAATTTGACATAAGTTAAATTATTGTCACATATAAATCTTTTATTAAAGAATGAAAAGCAATCTTAAAGTTAGATATATAGTGTATCAACAGTAAAAGTTTTAGACCTACATTATAAGAATTGAGTAAATACTCTCCATTTTAATTTTCTATAATAATTTTTGAATATTTGCTAATTACTTTCTCAATTCTTACAAAATAGGATTGGCATTTCTACTGCATATGTGCTATATTTCTTCTTTTAAGATTAGTTAATATCACTTTTAATGATAAATTAGTAAATAAAAAAAATGGGATAATGAGGCTAATAATCAACAACAATACATTTGTCCCAAAATCCAATAATCAAAATTTGATTTAACTTTTTTAATTAGTTTCAGGGGATTCTTTTAAAATATAATTTTAGAAATTAAATAATAAGTAAAAAAAAAATCGCAAGTTGAATTTTGGGACAAATGTATTATTGTTGATAATTTTGCCTCAAAAATCTGAAATTAATTACCAATTGTTGTCACATTTTATTCTGTTTATTTAATAATTGATCATTAAAAATAATACAAATTATTTTAAAGAAGAAATATGGGAATCTGCTGTAAAAATGTCAATCCTATTTCTTAAATTGAGAAAGTAATTAGCAAATATTCAAAAATTATTATAGAAAATTAAAATGGAGAGTATTTACTCAATTCTTATAATATGGATCCAAAACTTTTACAGCCNTTAATATCACTTTTAATGATAAATTAGTAAATAAAAAAAATGGGATAATGAGGCTAATAATCAACAACAATACATTTGTCCCAAAATCCAATAATCAAAATTTGATTTAACTTTTTTAATTAGTTTCAGGGGATTCTTTTAAAATATAATTTTAGAAATTAAATAATAAGTAAAAAAAAAATCGCAAGTTGAATTTTGGGACAAATGTATTATTGTTGATAATTTTGCCTCAAAAATCTGAAATTAATTACCAATTGTTGTCACATTTTATTCTGTTTATTTAATAATTGATCATTAAAAATAATACAAATTATTTTAAAGAAGAAATATGGGAATCTGCTGTAAAAATGTCAATCCTATTTCTTAAATTGAGAAAGTAATTAGCAAATATTCAAAAATTATTATAGAAAATTAAAATGGAGAGTATTTACTCAATTCTTATAATATGGATCCAAAACTTTTACAACTGATGTACCGTAAATCTAGCTCTAAGATTGCTTAGTAACACTTTTAATTTTAATTAGTAAATATTAAAAGATTTATATGTGACAACAATTGGTAATTAATTTCAATTTTTTTTTTTATATTTTTAATAATTTTAGTTATGTTTAAAAATTTTTTATATTTTTAATAACTTTAGTTATGTCCTCAACCATACATGACATATTATCCAAATGCCAAATGCCATATTATTAATATAGTCCCAAATGCCTTAATCTCATAATATTAATGTAATCCCAAATGCCAAATGCCAAATTCCTAAATCTCATATTATTAATTTATTCCCAAATGTCAAATCCCTAAATCTTATATTGTTAATTTATTCCCAAATGCCAAATGCCAAATCCTCAAATCTCATATTATTAATTTATTCCCAAATGCCAAATGCCAAATGCCAAATCCCTAAATCTCATAATATTAAATGTCAAATCTCAAATTTTGAGCAATTTAAGTAGCATATTGATAAATATTCTCAACTGTCTCTATTAATTATTTCAGTGATTTAGAAACCAACAAAATAGAATCAATTCATATGTTAAACCCTCTGATTTTTTTCAAAATAAAAATTGATTTTCTATTACACCAAATAAATGGTAGAGATTCATCTCATCAGTGTAAACAATTAAGTTTAACCAATAAGTAAATTTCAACTTTAATATACATTATTAAAGCTAAAATTACTGTAGCTGCTGATACCAAATTTGTCCTTTAATTGTTTTTCATTAAGGAATTTAAATTTTACTAATTCTAATTACAAGACTTCCTCCCCATGTCAAGATTATACATGTTGCTCAAATTTTTCTTACAGTTTGAGTTTTGAAATTTGGTATTTGGAATTTGGTATTTGGCGTTTGGAATTTGGCATTTGGGATTTGAAAATTGATTTGAGAAACATGTATAGTCAAGCTTGGATGTGGTAGCTGTTTTTCATACTCCCTGTTTAGAATTGAACTTTAATTCTTCATTACTCATGATAGACAATTTAAAAAGTTATCTAGCTTTAAACTATCATGGTTATTCAAACTGATTTAATGAGTCATTCACAGTTTTACCTGTATTAATTGATTTATATTTAGGTATGCATGGCAAGTGAGTCCCATATCATTACTACTTCCCCATGTCAAGACAAGATTATGCATGTTGTTCAAATTGCTTAGAATTTGGGATTTAGCATTTGGCATTTGGAATTTTGAAAATTAATTTGAGCAACATGTATAGTCAGGCTTGGACGTGGTAGCTGTTTTTCATGCTCCTTCTCCTGAATTGGACTCTAATTTTAAAAGTTATCATGATAACCATTGAGATTTTTAGCATGTATTAACTCTAGAATTATCTAACCATTTACAGTTTCACCTGTATAAATTGATTTATACTTTGACATGCATGGCTTATCCTTTAAGATATGTATATGACTACTGGCAGGAAATCAGATAAAGAATCTCACAACTTAAATTACTAACAGAAATTATATAATTTCCCAATTTAAGAAGTGATAATAATCAACATTAGTGCAGTTCAAAGTATTCAATAACAATCTGCAATACAGTAATGGACACTTGAATATTTTCTTGTTGCCAAATATTTGCCTTCAATATTTGCCTTCAATATTTCCTTCAATATTTGCCTTCAATATTTGCCTTCAATATTTCCTTCAATATTTCCTTCAATATTTCCTTCAATATTTCCTTCAATATTTGCCTTCAATATTATTGCCTTCAATATTTGCCTCCAATATTTGCCTTCGATATTTTTCTGACTGAAAAATTCAAAAAAAAATTAATAAAAATTTTTTTTATAAATTTTCATCTTTGGAGTGAAAAATGATTTTCAAGAATTCTCGCTGCATTAATCATAATTGTTTCACAAAAAATATATCCATCGGATTTATTATTTATTTTAGTTTATCACTTTTAAAAAGAAAAATTTTAAAATTTTCGTCACGTCATTAATTTTTTTTTTAATTAAAAAAAAAAATTTAATTATTGCGATGGAAAAAATGAATTGAAAAGTAAGCAATACAATTAATATAATTAATTTGTTTGCTCCTTCTTTCTCTTCCTTCTTTCCTCACGGAATAGGAGAATATTCATTGTTTTTTAAAATTTGTTGTTAAAATTTAGTTGAGAGAAAAACCTTATGAAAACGCGATAATACATGTGAATTCTTTCTTATTGGCCAGAATTAATACTAAGTATCACTAAAAATAGAATTTTATTGTTTATTTAAATATTGCGAGATAGTTAAAAGTAACATTAAAAGTCTTCAGTAAGTTTTTATAATTTTAAGGGAATATTCACGATTGGACTACTTCAATAAACGGAAAAATTATTTTTATATCATTTATAATTAATAAAAAATCAATTGCAAAAATGCTCGACATTGGAATAAGAAGGTAGAATGACCTTACGGTATGTAAAAGTCTTTTTTTAGTTATTAATTTAAGAAAAATATTTTTAGAAATCTATATTCACAGTAATTCCACCTGTATTATTTCCAGCAGGAAGGAGATCGATGTAAGTATTATTTTCTAAATCATTAATAGAACAATTAATTGAAATATACATTTTAATTAATTATTAAAAGTTTTATTCCACTTTTCTTTTATTTAGAAGACTTTACATTAAATATTATTTTTCAGGAAGGAATCTTGGACAGTGCGGAAATGGATATAATTATAGCCAATCCTACAATTTTCTTTACCTCAATTTTGATCTTGTTGGTCCTCTTTTGGATGGACGACTCTTCTTTCTTGATGGTGTGGTGATAATTTTTGCAGCGGGACGGTACAAGTAATTTGTAGTAAAAATTTTTTCCGAAATCCACTTACACTTTTATTTATTTTTCTTTGTAATAGATTGCGAAACGGAGTGAGAGAATAATATTATTATAAGTAGTAATAATTTAATTTCTTTTACAATTTACTAGAGAGAGTAAAAGCAATTTTAATATAATGATGTTTTATAAATATACCTCTAGTGATAATTATTGTTATGGTGGACCCTCTTAGAGCGAGCTAGGTTTCGACTCTTAATTTAAAATTTTCTTTTTCTTATTTAATATAATTCTTCAAGATTACAATTTTTCTACTCTCAGAGCAATGAAGATCTTTTCCACGTGGATCTAATCTAATAAAGATCTAATTTTAAATTAATTTTTCAATTTCTTGTTTTTTTACACATTAAGCAGATAATGAATTACCGAAAAAAAGGCAATAAATCATTTGTTAATGGAGAATTTGAGACCACCCGACAAGAATAAAGGGATTGAAGTTTTACCTGAAAACCCACGATTATAATCAAACCGTACGCAATAGCTGATGCCATTAACGTTCTTCCTCTCATTGAACCAAAGATCATTAGTCGCAAATATGATATACTGAATCTGGTATTACTTTCCGAAGAATCCAAAGAATGCATTAATTTGGATAAAGAAGATAATATTATATTAAAAAAAAATTAAAAAAAAGAATAAATTAGATTCTCATTTATTATATTTATATATATATATATTTAAAAAAGTTAAAAAAAAAAATAAAAACATAAAATTTGAAAATTCGAAAAAAAAGAAATATAATTTATTGTTTTTATTTTTTCATTTTCATTAACTGGAGTAAATTTTCTAATTTATAATTTTATTCTAGTTTTAAGAAAGCTTCATCTTTTCTTATTTATTTTCCTTATTCGTATCTCATTACTAACCATTTTAAAAACTGTTGGAAATGTTAATGATATATACTGATATATATTATGTGAATATATTGCTAAAAAGATTTGCTTATGTTCGATTTAGTCACGGTGGAATAACTGATACTGAATTACAGACGATAAAGATAAATAATTGTGAACCACGATATTATAATAATTATTAAAATTAGTTCATTTATTAATTTAAAGAGAATAAAGAAATTTATTGTAATTAAATAAATAATATATTTAAAAATTTAATGAAATTATACAATGAAATAATTTACGATGAAAATATCTATTGAAAAAATTCACGAAGAAATATTTACGAAAAATTACAAGACATCAATAAGATTATAACCACATCCTCCAGTATTAGTACCAAAATATTTTAATCCAATTCTAATATATAATCCACCATCTTTAACTTCAATATCATTATAATCAGTTACTTCTTCATCAAAGATAAGATAAATATTTTTAGTTTCTACCGCTTCAATAAATCCCTCTCTAACTAAATCATCATCTTTAGTTAATTTAACGATATATCCAATTAATGAATTATAATAATCAAAAGTTGTTTCTCCCAATCTACCTGAAACCCATTTTCCTTCATCATCGGAATTCTTTTTAGCTGTTTCATAAATATTATCAAAATCAACGACAAATTCAAAATCTTCTCCAGTTGCTCCTTTTAATTTTTTCTTTAAGGCGGAAATTTTAGTATCCCAACCATCCCGAATATTTACCTTTGTTCTTAATGGTAAAACTGAATTTGGTGCGTGAAGTTTATCAACTAAATCATATCCTGGGCTAGCATTAGTTCCCAAATATTTAGGTGGAACTTTAATATAAAATTTACCATTATTAATTTCAATTTGATTATATTCATCGATTTCGTCATCAGTAATTAAGCATAAAGTTTTAGCATGAGTTAATTCAGTAAATTCTTGACGAACTAAATCATCCTTTTTAGTATATCGTTCAATATATCCCACTAATGAATCAAAATATTGATAAGTCATACTTCCTAATCTATCTTTATACCATTGAGCTTGATCTTCATTAGCTTTAATAGCTAACATAAAAATATCATCAAAATCAATTTCAAATTCATAATCTTCTCCAGTGGCTGCTTTTAATTTTTTCTTTAAGGCGGGAATTTTAGTCTCCCATTCATCTCGAATATCTTTCTTGGTTTTTAATGGAAGTGTGGAATCCGGAACTTTAATAACATCAATTAAATTATATCCAATTGATGAACTATTTGTACCTAATGTGGTTCGTTTAACTTTAATGAAAAGTGTACCATCTTTAACTTCAGTTACATTATATTCTTCAATTTCGTCATCAATTACGAAATTAAATTTTCTGGTTGAAGTAGTAATAAGAAATTCTGATCTAACCAAATCATCTTTTTGAGTATAATTCTTAATATAATTAATGAGTGAATCAAAATAACCGTAAACGATTTCACCAAATCTACCAGTATACCAATCGATATTAGATTCATTTTCTGGGGCGGAAATGACTTCAGTATAAAGTTCTTCAAAATCCACTACAAATTCATAATCTTCACCCACAGCTTGTTTCAAAGTTTTTTTAAGGCCAGGTAATTTTAATTCCCATTCATCACGAATATTCTTTTTGGCTTTTACGGGTAAAACCTCATCTTTAGATTTTAAAACGTCAATCAAATTATATCCAACTCCACTAATGTTGGTACCAAAACATGAAGGTTTAATTTTAATAAAAACAATTCCATCAACAACTTCAACTTTATTATAACCGTCTTCCATTTCTTCATCATGAAGAAGTTGAATTTCTTTCTTCTCGGTTAATTTAATAAAATTTGTACAAACCAAATCATCATTAATGGTATAATTTTTAATGTAACCCACCAATGAATCAAAATATTGGAAAGTGAAAGAACCCAAATTGTTATTTATCCAATCTTTATTATCGGGAGATGCTTTAACTTCATCATCGTAAAGTGTACTGAGATCTACAGTAAATTCGTAATCAGATCCAGTAACGGAATTTAAAGTTTTAACAAGTTGAGGAATTTTATTAGTGAGTTCGTCACGAATATTTTTTCTTGCAGCAAGAGAGAGACCTTTGGTAGTGATAGGCATGATTTTTATAATTATTCGTAAAGAAATGAATACGGAATTGAATAAATTTGGTGATTTAACTCTTGAACTAAAGATTTTATCGATCCTTTTTATACACGAATTTTTTTTTTTAATCACTTCATTACTTTTTTCTTATCTTGAATTATTTACAGTTTCAAGTTTTAATAATAAAAACATTAATGCGAATTAATTTCGTTTAATTTCGCACCAATATTTCTTTCAATTGTTCTACAAATTAAGATTTTATTACATAATTATTTAAACTTATATAATAACTTTTAATACGTACACGAGTACACGAGGAAATTAATAGATCCATTTGCCGGTAGATCCATTTAGATACGATACGATTGTTATACATAATTTATTTTGTTTTTATTTTGTGTAAACTAACACATTTAGCAAATAAACAATGCAAGGTTATTAAATTATTCTGCGGGCGAATATCAATGCCATTCTTCAAACCCCGCAGATAAAAAAAAAACGCAGTGTTTATTTTCAGGCACAGATTTCTGCAGATCTCCGGAATTTCGAATTTTTTATTACCCAATAACGTATAATTATTTTAATTTTCCAGAAATTGAGTTGGTCGCAGAAATCTGGTGATTTTTTTTTATTATTTTAATGTAGATTTTGTTCCTTTTCAAAAAAAAAATCCCTAATATAGCATTCCCACACCAGCCATTTTTCTATTTCTAATATTTCTAAATCTAGGTAATATTATTGGAATTAAGCACGATAATTAATTAATACTAAAACTAAATGATGGATGTAATAACGTGATAATAAACGATGATAACAATGTTTCTAATATTTAATTAAAAGTTTTTCCTTTTTCTCAATTTAACTTTTAATTCATCGCATTTCCTAGATACTCCAATATGTCCTTTAATGGTCCCACCAGTTCAATGTCATATTTTCGATATAACATTGCTAAAGTAGCTTTTAATTCCATCATTGCCAAATTTCTTCCTGGACCTGCAGATAAATTAAATAAATTTTATTTTATTTTATTTTATATACTTTATACTTTATATTCTTTTGTAATTAAGTAATTACTTACACTTTCTCAAACTTCCACCAAACATATAAACTTTATTTTTACTTTCAGGATCATCCATGAATCTATCGGGATTAAATATTTCAGGATCTTTCCAATATGATTTGTGGTTTTGAATTTTATCAATACTCATCATGAAACAAGTACCCTTGGACCATTTATAACCTCCTATAACTTCTGGTACTGAATTTATTTTGAAAATTGTTGGGACGATTACACGAAGTCTTGATGCTGAAATTATAGAATATTTAATATTATATTAAAGACTAATAAGATACTATTATCATAATACTGTAATTTCAATAATGATGATTATGATGATTTGACATATAAATTACCTTCTTTGATAATAGCTTCAACATATTCAAGTTTTGATAAATCTTCTAAAGTAAATGAAGAATTTGGATCTTTGCCAAGAACGCGTTCAATTTCTTCTATCATTCGTAGCTTAACTTTCGGATTATTTTCCAAAAAATCAACTAAAAAGCACATAGAATTTGAACCCTGCACAAAGAAATAATATTATTTTTGTAAATAAATAAAATAAATATTATTTAACAGAGAGGTTATGAATATAATAAATTAATTTACCGTATCAATACCTGCACTCAAAACTTCGATAAAATTTTCCTGAATTTCTTTATCAGGCATTGGTTCATCATGATGATTATCTGCGATCCTTTCGGTGACATCCCTTTCAGTGTTCACCGTTAAAAACATCGTCAACATGTCTGATGTTAATTTTTGATCAATTGGTGTTTTAAAAATCTCTTCTCGTCTTGATTTAATAGTATTATCCAAATTATTCCTTAACCAACTAACTCTGTCCTTTATGTATTGAGTGTTTCTACTAATTCCAGGAAAATTTCGGATAATTCTTGGAACGAGAAAGAAATAAAAAACGCTATAAACAAATGAATCTACAAATTCTACAAACGTATTGCTTTCTTTAAGAATACTTTCTGGTAAAGATGATTTTTCATTTGGTGTTAATTCAGTATAATAATTTGTTAATGCATGGGCAGATTTATTTGTGGTAGTAATAAAAATAGTATCAAAGAAATATCGTGTCATCCAATGATTAAATTCAAATACTGTATTTTCTTCAAATTTATCCCAATGTTTTTCCATTCCCAAAAAAATATCTTGTACAACTATTACAGATTGTTTAATAAATTGAGGTGACATCATAACTTTGGTAAAGAATTTACGATGATATTGCCAATTGTCATAATCATTATTAAATACTAAACCAGCGTCCAATAAACCAATTTCCTTAAGACCTTCATCAACACCATTTATTCTGTTGTGAAATGGACCGTTAACAGCAGGCTTCGTAATCTTTTGAATAAGATCATTATTACACAACAAAATAAAACGTTTGGAACCCGCATAGAATTCGCATAAATCACCATATTTGTCTTGGAGTTTACCAATATCAAAAGAGTGATTTTTAAAAATTTGATGAATATTACCAATAAATGGAAGTGGAAAAGGACCAGGAAGTGGATTCTCGCGTGTAAAATATTTGTAATAATAATAAGAGATACAAGCTATTGAAGCAACTAATGATATCTTTAATATTTCTTGTAAAAAATTTATAGCTTCCATCTTTTGATTTTTTTTTGAATACTTGTCCAATTTGTCTGAGCTTTTATAATTTAAATAAATTCCATAATTAAACATAATTGATGTGATTAAACTGGGGATTACCGATTTCTTTGATTTTTCCATTTGTCTCAATGAAGCCAGACTATTTTTAAAAGACTTGATTTAAATTATCAATTTCTTTTATTTTCCTATTTTTTTCGGTAATAATTTCGTTTGGATGCGTTATTTTCAAGCTGCGGGAGTGGCCAGAATATTAAAACCTTTTGTAAATTATACTTTATTATATATTTAAAAGCAGGGACATCATTGTACAGTGCTTGAACAAAAATTACTTACTTTTTTACGTAAATAATGTAGAATTTTATTATAAAACCTATTTTGAGCCATCAATTAAAGTTGAAAATCGACTCCCGCATATATTTACAAAGGTTCGATACGATATACATTTGCGGACAGCGCACGGATGCAGATGTAAAATGCACAACACTGTTTGCAGGTATTGAATTTTTTATTACATTAGATTTCCTTTATATATTTTTAAAATAAGTGAATGTTCCGTGTAAAATATCTCATGTAAAAGACATAATTTTTAAAGTACATAACGATATGATGATTTTATTAAGATTAAATAGAAACCAATATTAAATCCCATGTTGTAAATAGAGAATTTCGTAAGTTAAAAAAAAAATCGAAAATAATTCAAAAAATTGAAATGCGCGTTTTCATAAAAGTAATAGTATCAATCATATGAAATTATGTCATAGTTGAAATATCATCTTAAAACCTTTTAAAACACTATTGGACAAAAATTTCTTACTACTTTACGTAAAATTTGATTATAAAACCTATTTTGAGCAATCAATTAATATTAACTCCCGCATATATATAATTGAAAGAACTTCGAAATTGTCTATCAAAAAAAAAATATTCTCATATTTGTTCATTTTTTTTTCTAAAGAAAACTGAATCTCATTATTTCAAAATGCAGCCATTTTATAAATACTAGTTTTTAAACCCATAGCGAAATTATTGAATGATGAAAATGTTAACGATATTAATAATACTGGTAACGATAGATGGTGTGAATATATTACTTATAGACGTGTTAAAAGATTGCTTATGCTCGAGTTAATCATGGATACTGAATTACAAGTTGGAAATTTTCAAGTTTTAAATAATAATGACAATAATTATGATAATGACTTGACGATAATAATTACAGAAAATAAAGTAAATCCTCAAAATTTTGTGGTGAAAGAATTCAATGAACCACGATATTTAATAATTCAAATAATTAAATATTATTATTATTATTATTATTATATAAAGAGATTCTATTATAACTAGATAATAAGAGAAGTTGGAAAAGTATTAAATATATTTAAAAGTAGAAAAATTTATTATTTTATTATAGGAAATTATATTTTTTTTTGTTTCATTTATTAATTTTCAACTATTTTTTTTTATTAATGACTCAATTTATATCAGGTGCCTTTGCTACGCAACAAAAGCGAGATTATATGATTTCCTTTTAAATCGCCAACGTTGGATTTTTACTTGAGAATCATATTTACATATTACAAAATTTAGTTGGATTACTTCAAGTAGTAGTTCTATGATTATAAATGTATTAATTAAATTAACTTGAAAAGTTATATAAATATTTACAAAAGAACTCTGAAATTGTTTATATAAAAAAATATTCATATATTTGTTCATTTATTTTTCTTATCCATGACTAACTCTAATCTTTTTAACATACGTCTATAAATAATATATTTATATCATTAACATTTCCATCATTCATTAACATTTCCATCATTCATTAACGTAAATAATTTCTCTATTGGTTTAAAAACTAATATATAGATAAAATGGCTCGTATATAATAACTGATAATGAATTTCCAGTTTTAAATAATAATAATAATGATAATGGATTATATCGGAAGGATAATCTTAACCTAGACCCCGAGGTTCAGGATTTTATCCTATGTTTTCACATCAATATTGTATTTATATGATATAATTTATTAAATTTTATTAGTTTGACATTGTATTTGTATATTGTATTTAAGTATTCCAGAGTATTAAAAAAGAATTAAACAAATTTTTAATTTCTTATTTGCTTTTTTATCAATTATTGAATATTCATATTCATTTAAAAGATCATATTAAAAGGATTGGAAATATTGGAACTTTAGTTATTATATACAATAGCCAAAGTATTTGATTGGAAGATTTCAATACACATGAGACATTGGNCCATCATTCATTAACATTTCCATCATTCATTAACGTAAATAATTTCTCTATTGGTTTAAAAACTAATATATAGATAAAATGGCTCGTATATAATAACTGATAATGAATTTCCAGTTTTAAATAATAATAATAATGATAATGGATTATATCGGAAGGATAATCTTAACCTAGACCCCGAGGTTCAGGATTTTATCCTATGTTTTCACATCAATATTGTATTTATATGATATAATTTATTAAATTTTATTAGTTTGACATTGTATTTGTATATTGTATTTAAGTATTCCAGAGTATTAAAAAAGAATTAAACAAATTTTTAATTTCTTATTTGCTTTTTTATCAATTATTGAATATTCATATTCATTTAAAAGATCATATTAAAAGGATTGGAAATATTGGAACTTTAGTTATTATATACAATAGCCAAAGTATTTGATTGGAAGATTTCAATACACATGAGACATTGGAACTTCCAATTTTTCCAATGGAACTTCCAATTCCAATAAAATTTCATTGGAAGCACATTTTGAACATCACTGTGGATTTGTAATACGAAAAGTGCGGTTTATCCTGGAATGCTCGAAATCAGTGCTACGGTTCTATTTTGATTGTCTAGAAGAATCATTAGTTACGTTAGTTAGTTACGTTAGTAACTTACGTAACTGTAAATAATTTATACAGAGTAAATTAAACGTGACATGTTACACGGTCATTTTTTTATTGGTATCTTTTTCTCCTGCCGATATTTGCTTGAAATTTGAGAACAATCTTGATCATCAAAAAGGTAAATGTATATGTTCTATAAAAACATTCTAGAAATTTATTAAGTATTGGAGTGCATAATAATTGGCAAATACAAATTTTCTGCCCATAAGCATGTTTCACAGTTTAGATCATTGAACATATTAAATAGTTAATAAATCTGAGAGAAGCACCTCACTTACAAATCAAAAAAAAAATTTCTGCCTATAATTTATAAAATATTCAATAACGCATATTTCTTCATTTACCATGTCTCAAGAAAAGAAAAATAGTGCATTGCCCAGCTGGTCATTCTTCCAATGATACTTTTAGTAATAATAACAAAAATTTCATTGATATCTTTTTTGGGTTTTGTGAATTATGTACTACAAAACATTCCATTCAAGAGCAAATTGATAAGGATATCCAAGAATTTCAAAAAAATAATGGATATTATGAGGATAAGTTAAAATGGATATCTTATGACAACTTTCGAGATATCAAACACATAGGAGATGGCGGATATGGATCTGTGTATTCTACTGAATTAAAAAATGGCATTAAATGGCGATGGAATTTTAATAAACAGGATTGGGAATATTATTATGTAGGTTATAAAGTTGCTTTGAAAGAAATTAATGATTCTAGACATGATGTATCTAAATTTCTTAAAGAGGTATGTTTCTTTTATTTATATTATAAATTATTATTGAAAATATTTACACGATTAAATTTTATTATCATATTTCAGGTTAAGAATCTAATGATTGCGAATGAGTTGACTAACATCACAAAATGTATTGGAATTTCAAAAAATCTTTCTAGTAAAAACTACATTATTGTTATGGAATTATATGATGATAGCTTGCGCAAGTTTATAACAAAAAGTTTTTTGAATTTAAGATGGAGTTCAAAAAGTTTTTTGAATTTAAGATGGAGGTCAAAAAGTTTTTTGAATTTAAGATGGAGTTCAAAAATAAAATTATTAGACGATATAGTATTTGGTCTTAGTAGATTGCACGCAAAAAAGTTAGTTCATTGTGACCTACATAGTGGAAATATTTTGATAAGCCATGATACAGATTTATATAGTAGTGCATCAATTGCATCAATTACTGACTTAGGTTTATGTATATTAGAAAATGATTTAATATTAAAATCAGATAACAAAAGTAATAATATTTATGGATCAATTCCATATATCCCACCTGAAGTTTTACGAGGAAATGTATTCACACAAAAGGGAGATATTTATAGTTTTGGTGGAATTATGTATGAAATGGCAACCAGAAATCAACCATTTTATGATCGAGCACATGATACCCATTTAATAATTGATATTTGTAATGGAATAAGACCAAAAATTCCTGATATTATGTTGGATTGGATACCACAATGCTATTCAGATTTGATGTATAAATGTTGGAATGATGATCCTTCTGAACGACCAACTGCTAACGAATTACGTGATGTATTTTGGATTTTACGTGATAAATTTCTTAATGAAATAGAAGATTATATTTTACAACAATTTAAGATTGCAGATAAAAATAGAAAAAAAGCAATCAAATCTCGAGAACATGAATCATCTCTATCGTCAAGTATATCTCATCCACAATCTTGTTATATTAGTCGAAGTATTCATACTCTTCATGGATTGTATAATTCATTAGAAGATATAAAATCTGGAAAATCTCAAGGTATGGTTTTATCATGATTTTAATTATATTTATTATTTTAATAAATAAATAATTACTTAAATTTAAAATATATAGATCCTAATTTATTAAAANTCACACAAAAGGGAGATATTTATAGTTTTGGTGGAATTATGTATGAAATGGCAACCAGAAATCAACCATTTTATGATCGAGCACATGATACCCATTTAATAATTGATATTTGTAATGGAATAAGACCAAAAATTCCTGATATTATGTTGGATTGGATACCACAATGCTATTCAGATTTGATGTATAAATGTTGGAATGATGATCCTTCTGAACGACCAACTGCTAACGAATTACGTGATGTATTTTGGATTTTACGTGATAAATTTCTTAATGAAATAGAAGATTATATTTTACAACAATTTAAGATTGCAGATAAAAATAGAAAAAAAGCAATCAAATCTCGAGAACATGAATCATCTCTATCGTCAAGTATATCTCATCCACAATCTTGTTATATTAGTCGAAGTATTCATACTCTTCATGGATTGTATAATTCATTAGAAGATATAAAATCTGGAAAATCTCAAGGTATGGTTTTATCATGATTTTAATTATATTTATTATTTTAATAAATAAATAATTACTTAAATTTAAAATATATAGATCCTAATTTATTAAAAACTAACGAATCAACAAGTTCAAGTATCAGTACTTATGATATAGATTCTAAAGAATCCAAAGAATGTATTGATTGGGAAAAAGAAATTCAAAATCAAACAAAAAAACGATCATTCTACACTTTAGATTGTGATTCCGAAGAATCCAAAGAATGCATTAATTTGGATAAAGAAGATAACATTATATTAAAGAAAATTAAAAAAAGACAATTAGATTATTTAAAAAATTGAAAGAATAATATTTATTTTTATTTTTTATTTATTTTTTATGATTTTAAGAGTTTTATTTATAATTTTCAACTATTTTCAACTATTTTATGCATATATTTTTGATAAGACTCAATTTTAAATATTACAATTTCAGGATTCATATCAGGTGTAAGCGAAAATTATGTGAATTTTTTTTTGAATAGCAACGTATTTTTTTAATTATATATTAGTTCATGGATTGCATAATTCATTAGAAGATATATAAAAAGTCTAATGAATCAATTGTATGATATTGTTTCTTTAGAGTCACAAGTTAGAAAAAGAAATTCAAAAAAAAATACAAAAAAAATATTCGAATATTATATTTTTTTTTTGTTTATGATAATTTTTATCTTTATTGTGTTTTTATTATGGTTTCATGGGGATTTCATTTATTATTATTATTAAAGAAAACTTATTTAACATTTTAAAAATTTTTCAAATGCACATATTAGATGTAAACTTGCGAGGCGATGACTTTCGTTTGACGATGTCTCTCCGCGAAATTATATCTTCAAAATTATCAAAGCAAAATAAAATTAGTTATAACTATTGCCAAACCAATTACTCCAATTACTATTCGGTTAAGTCTTAACCATTTCAACAGCTTTATAATACTTGCATTAAAATAGGGTAAAAATAGGACGGTATTAAACCAACACCACAGTATAAATTAGCAAATAAGATAGCCAGAAACATTCATTTTTAGAAATTACTAGTAACCCCTTGTGATTTTTACGTCTAAACATCATTTTCTTTTATCTCTAACCCTACATCTAACAAATTTCAGCACCACTGGTTCGTTTTAGTAATTTTCAAAATATATATATATATATTATTAAATAAAATATTAATATTTTTTTTTAAATTAGTAAATAAGCGGAGTAGCATTTAAAGGTATATTTGCTTTTGTTTTTATTTTTTATTTTATTTAGAAATTAAGAAAATATATTACATTTATTTATTGTAATTTATTAGGTTTCTCTCTCTAAGGTAATATTTGTATTTTAAAAAAGTTTTTTATGAATTTATTTTCACGGATAAATTTGTCTCTTTGTGATAGACTTGATCAATTAATTATTTTGACACTAGATGCGGACCCGTTGCATAGCAACGGTTAATATTTTAATAATTTGGGATACAAATTTTTAAAATAATTATGTTACAATGAGCATGTGACATAGAAGTGTAGTAAACTTTTAAGTGTATTTTGTTAAAAGATAGTTTGCAATAGTTACACGTAATGAATAATTATATAAATTAAACAATAAACATATGGATAAAGCCTACTCCTAAATTTTTTTTTTCTTAAGATTGCCGTTATTCTTTGTTCAGGATTATCTGGATCGTTTTGTGTCACCATCATCCTGACGCAACGGTTCTATTTTGATTGTCTAGAAGAATCAGATCATTAATTTATAACTAAACGTGACATGTTACACGGTCATTTTTTTATTAGTATCTTTTTATTATTGGTTGGTTGATGTTTTCTTCTGCCGTAGAACAATCTTGATGACATTCTAGAAATCATTTCTCATGTAAGTATTTTGGAGTGTACATAATAATTTCGCAAATACAAATTTTCTGCCTATAAATAGTGGTAAGTTAATGTTACATGTTTCATAGTTTAGGTCATTGAACATATTAGATAGTTAATATATCATTTACACTGACCGATAAGTATACGTAGTATTTAATAAATCTGAGAGAAGCACCTCACTTACAAATCAAAAAAAAATTTCTGACTATAATTTATAAAATATTCAATAACGCATATTTCTTTATTTACAATGTCTCAAGAAAAGAAAATAGTGTATTGCCCAGCTGGTCATTCTTCCAATGATACTTTTAGTAATAATAACAAAAATTTCATTGATATCTTTTTTGGATTTTGTGAATTATGTACTAAAAAACATTCCATTCAAGAGAAAATTGATAAGGATATCCAAGAATTTCAAAAAAATAATGGATATTATGAGGATAAGTTAAAATGGATATCTTATGACGACTTTCGAGATATCAAACACATAGGAGATGGTGGATATGGAACTGTGTATTCTGCTGAATTAAAAAAGGGCATTAGATGGCGATGGAATTTTAATAAACAGGATTGGGAATATCATTCTGCAGGTAATAAAGTTGCTTTGAAAGAAATTAATGATTCTAGATATGATGTATCTAAATTTCTCAAAGAGGTATGTTTCCTTTATTTATATTATAAATTATTATTGAAAATATTTTACACGATTAAATTATTTTATTTTTTATTATTATATTTCAGGTTAAGAATCTAATGATTGTGTATGCGTCGCTTCACATCACAAAATGTATTGGAATTTCAAAAAATCTTTCTAGTAAAAACTACATTATTGTTATGGAATTATATGATGATAGCTTGCACAAATTTGTAAAAAAAAGTTTTTTGAATTTAAGGTGGAATTCAAAAATAATATCACTACATGAATTTGCAACTGGTCTTCGGTACATGCATGCAAATAATTTAGTTCATCGTGACCTACATAGTGGAAATATTTTGATAAGCTATAGTTTAAGTAATTCTCTTGATAGATGTAGTGTATCAATTACAGACTTAGGTTTATGTATATTAGAAAATGATTTAATATTAAAATCAGATAACAAAAGTAATATTATTTATGGATCAATTCCATATATTCCGCCTGAAGTTTTACGAGGAAATGCATTCACACAAAAGGGAGATATTTATAGTTTTGGTGGAATTATGTATGAAATGGCAACTGGAAAACAACCATTTTATGATCGAGCACATGATACCCGTTTAATAATTGATATTTGTAATGGAAAAAGACCAAAAATTCCTGATATTATGTTAGATTGGATTCCAAAATTATATTCAGATTTGATGTATAAATGTTGGAATGATGATCCTTCTGAACGACCAACTTCTAAAGAATTACGGAGTGTATTTTTTAATTTAAGTGATAAATTTTTTAATGAAATAGATATAGATTATATTTTACAACAATTTAAGATTGCAGATGAAAATCAAGAAAAAGCAATCAAATCTCGTGAACATGAATCATCTCTATCGTCAAGTATATCTCATCCACAATCTTGTTATATTAGTCGAAGTATTCATACTCTTCATGGATTGTATAATTCATTAGAAGATATAAAATCTGGAAAATCTCAAGGTATGGTTTTATCATGATTTTAATTATATTTATTATTTTAATAAATAANTATTCAGATTTGATGTATAAATGTTGGAATGATGATCCTTCTGAACGACCAACTTCTAAAGAATTACGGAGTGTATTTTTTAATTTAAGTGATAAATTTTTTAATGAAATAGATATAGATTATATTTTACAACAATTTAAGATTGCAGATGAAAATCAAGAAAAAGCAATCAAATCTCGTGAACATGAATCATCTCTATCGTCAAGTATATCTCATCCACAATCTTGTTATATTAGTCGAAGTATTCATACTCTTCATGGATTGTATAATTCATTAGAAGATATAAAATCTGGAAAATCTCAAGGTATGGTTTTATCATGATTTTAATTATATTTATTATTTTAATAAATAATTAATTACTTAAATTTAAAATATATAGATCCTAATTTATTAAAATCTAATGAATCAATAAGTTCAAGTATCAGTACTTATGATATAGATTCTAAAGAATCCAAAGAATGTATTGATTGGGAAAAAGAAATTCAAAATCAAACAAAAAAACGATCATTCTCAACTTTAGATTGTGATTCCGAAGAATCCAAAGAATGCATTAATTTGGATAACGAAGATAATATTATATTAAAGAAAATTAAAAAAGATTAATTAGATTTTACTAGAATTATTTACTACGTTTTAGTTTATTTTATTTTTTAAATATATTAATATATAATTATTTTAATTATTTTAAGTATAAATAAACAAATGTAACGATCCACAAATTATAAATTATAAAAATTAGAAGTAAAAATACATCATTAAAATAATATTCATTCCTTTTCTATTTTTTATTACTTTGATGAAAAATTACATCTTTTGTGTTATTATTTTTTTCGCATTTATTTGTCATCAAGTCAAAGGTAATTAACGAAACAGCGATACGATATTAAACAACAACAAAAATTTTTTTTCGAGTAACGGCAAAATTAATAACTATAAGAATTTATTTTTTGAATATTTTGTTTGTTTCTTTAAAAAAAAATATATAGCAAATGATGATAAATATCATCCAGTCGTCCTTTGGCATGGAATGGGAGATACTTGTTGTAACCCGGAATCAATCGGAAAGATACGAGAATTTATTCAAACCAGTTTACCTGGAATTTATGTTTATTCAATTATGATAGGTGATGATGAAGAAGAAGACAAAAAAGCCGGGTTTTTTGGTAACGTGAATCAACAGGTAAATTTTATCACCATTTATATATATATATATTTCAATACAAGTTTTTTTTGTTTAAATTCGATGATAATTAAATTTGCTGCAGGTAAGCAAAGTTTGCGAAAAGTTAAAAAACGACGAAAATCTTCGTAATGGATTTAATGCTATCGGATTTTCCCAGGTAAATTAAAAATACATAATATTTCATATACAATCATATTCTTCTCTATTTTGCAAATAAAATTTATTTTACAATAATAATTAGATTTTTTTTTAATTATAATGTAATAAAAAGGGCGGACAATTTATCCGGTAAGCGCAGTACGACATATACAGGGTATAATGACATTATACAGTATTATCATCTTCTTTTATTCAATTATTTTTCTTCATTCAAATTTGAAGCGCATACGTGCAACGATGTAACGATCCACCCGTTCATAATTTAATTACTATGGGTGCACAGCACGCTGGTTATATTATAATTTATTAATTATTTATTACATCAAATATTTTTATAAAGTTATTCTTTTCCTTCTAAATTCTTTTAAATTCTTTATTTACTACTTAAAATAATGTAGGTGTCTCGGAACTTCCTGGTTGTGAAAAAACGGATGGATTATGTCGATTAATGAATAACGTGGCATCTCATGGTGTATATTCGGAATTTGTTCGTAAACGTCTAATTCAAGCTCAATATTTCAAGGATCCTAGAAATATTGAAACATATTTAGCCAAAAATATTTTTTTACCGGATATTAATAATGAGCTTACATTTAAGAATAAGACGTATGCTAAAAATTTGGCATCTTTGAATAAGTTTGTGATGATTCGATTTACTGAAGATATAACCGTCAGACCAAGAGATTCATCGGTAATTTGAAATCTCTCTCTCTCTCTATTTCTCTCTTAATTCTCTCAATATATTTAGATTTACATTTAGATTTATATTTTAGATTTACATTTAGATTTCATTATTTCTAATTCTAATTATAAATTTTTTTTAGTGGTTTTCATTCTATGATGAAGAAGGAAATCTTATACCACTTCAAGAACAAAAAATCTACAAAGAAGATTGGATTGGATTAAAAGAATTAAATAATTCAGGAAAATTATTATTCAAAGATTGTGAAACCAGTCATGTGAGTACTGTAATAAATTGATATATAATCTAGAATAAATAATTTAATTAAAATAATAATATAAAATTAATAATAATTTTTCTTTTATATTATTATTTTCCAGATGCAATTTGATTTGGATTATTTTCTACAAGAAGTTATTTTACCTTATTTGAGTGATGTAAATCAAAAGAATTTATTCACTATTCAAAATTGAAAATAACATTATGAACGCAACAAATAAACAGTACAAAAGAATAAAAGTAAATACTTTATTCTCCATTTATATATTTAATATATTTATACTGTATAATGTAGTGTTCTAAAGCCGGTCTAAGAAAATCGAGCTCGGCTAAGCTTATAATCGACTTAGCCGGCTTAGTCGGCAATTTCTTAATACAGTATGACGATAAACTGTACGGTACGAAAATGCTATCTTGTACTGTACGAATAGAAGTTAGGTGATCTGTACGATTTATTTGTGGCTTGTACGGTTGATTAACTACTATCACGTGATATTTTCATTCATACCACGAACATAAAAAAGTAAAAATATTGTCCAGCACTCGCCACTTCATGTGTCAGTACAAGAGTATAAATTAGTCACGGGTTAGGGTTTATTAAATAAATAAGGACTGTATGAATTTTGTGCAAAATTTATGTAAAATCGTACAGTACAAAATAGCGTTTCGTACCGTACAGTTTATCTGTATACTCTTCTTAATATAAAAATAAAATTTATGAGATGTCATGCAAAATCATGTGATTAAACAAGCTTACCAGTATACAGCTAAACTGTAGCTATTTTGTACGAATAGAAGTTGGTGTGACTTGTACGATTTATTTGTACGTAGTCGTTTAACTAATATCACGTGATGTTTTCATACCACGCTCTCAATCTACATTACTGAGAAAAATGATCTTTTTAATAAAAAATTTTTTTAAAGACACGTTTTATTTAGAGAAAAATGGAAGAAAACTGTATTCTCTTCGATGAAGAACGCGAAGAACTTATAGAAGAAGTAAGTTTAAATACAGAAATGCATAAAAGAAAAATATTTTAAATATTTTTACACGCGTTTCTATACTTTTTAATAATATGCATTTTTTTTAAAAAAATTTTTATATTATTTTAATTTTTTTTATGTTATTATAATAAACATATAATTATAAGATTAAAAATTATTTGATTAATAACGAACATATAATAATTAATAAATTCAATTTAAAATATTATTAATAATATGTACGTCATATTTTTTTTATTATTTAATTGTTTAAATACCTGTACTGTACGGTTTTTTAATATAAAAAAGTTCATACAGTACAATTTATTTTTTATATAATATATATATATATTAAATAAAGGGCTGTACTGTATTGTACGAATTTTGTGCAAACTTTATGTAAAATCATACAGTACAGTTTATCGTCATACCTTAAATTTAGCAGTGAACAGGTAGAAATGACTATAGAAATTTTGCGTAATGGATGAAACTTAGTGAGGAACAACTGAATGCCTTATTGCTGACCATAAAATCTTTATACATGCTTTTGAATTCTCTAGCATAGAAATGCCAACGCAGTGTTTCTTCTCTATTTGCTTGATTGCACCTATTTCCGCATCGCATGCGTTTTTATATAGACTAATAATAATATCTCCATTATCTGGTGGCAACTGGGACATGGCTGGAATAGATGGAGTTATTGAATTCTCATTATTTGGGCGAACCAAGTTCGCTGAAATTTCAGTCACATGCTTTTTTCCTTAGATGAAATCATTTCTCCCATTCATTTTTCCGCGCATGAGAAGTAGTAGACGCGGTATTCTGGGAAATCGAGTGTGCCTCCTGGCTAGGTGATTCAGACTGAAATTTTTCCTACCTATTTATCTGCCTAATCTCATCACTAACCCTTTTCTTATGAACCTCATTCAAGAAAGCGTCTGTCTCTTTATCCTCCAATGTCTTCTGCTTACTCGCGCAAGAAAACTGGATTTTGGATTTGGATGAAACCTCAGAAGCATTATCAAGCTGGTCTACTATGGGGTCGGATACATTAACAGCTGATACTGTGTTATCTATAGATAATTGCATCTCTGGTATCACTTCCTTATCGCTCTGTGGCTGTCCATCCACTACCAAGGAATTCTGTTCTAATATAGCAAGTCTGGTCTCGAGCTTTATATTCTTCTGCTCTAGTTCCTCAACTCTACCATCGCGCTTTGCATTTTCTGCTTCAGCCAGCTCTGCATTCTCAGCCTCTACCTCAGCAAATTTCTTTCTAAGCTCAGTAATCTGGTGAACAAGATTGGAATTTAATTCTCTCAATGAATCAATTGTAGATTGAGTATTTTCCATTATTTTACATAAAACACAGGTATGTTCAAAAGTTTAATCACATTACTGAAATTTCTGGGCCCATCACGAAAAAAATGCTAAGTCATGACATACATGAAAAAATATTGGTTTGTAAAAATCGCGTTAATGCGACTTTGCTTTATTAATCGTATAAAAATCAAAAGAATCAAATCTATCTATTGTTTCTATACCATTGCCTACACTATAACTATAGATTTTTCGTTTGTCTAAACTATCAATTGTCTTAATCTGGTTTCATATGTTATCGATATTTTGGATAGAATAAAAATGGCCACACATTTGATATATACGATAAAACATGCATTTCTCGAACTTCCGAATATGGTTGCTGAAATTATTCAAAAAAAGATCTGGAGAATTATATTCACATTAATCGCATATGGTATAAAGAAATTTTAAACAAAATACCACTTTTTCCTCACATATTCAAGTTCGAAAAAAAAGAGATCCCGCTGTAAAAAAGGTTGCATAGGTCGGGGAAATTTTTTTTGAATAAACCCTGTATCAGATAATTTAATCAATATCTGGCTTCGAATGGTGAAACCATCTATGAATATTAAAAAAAATTTAGAAACGCAATATTGACTAATATTGAATGGAACAATTATGGAATCCTATTCATCAGAACAAATTTCTAGCATATTTAATTGATTTTTGCATGCAAATGAATTACTAGGAAATGAAAAATAACATGAATCGATATTAATAGCCTCTGATAAAACATCTCATTAAATATCTCAAAACAATGGTTTGATATTGACACCCCATGAAATTGCCACAGTCGGCGAAATTACAAAAATCCCAAGAAATATTGCCGATATTATTCCAATACAAGTTGGAGATAAAACAATTATTATTAAATTTACATGAGATTTATTAACAAAAGATTCTCTCGTCAATTTTAAAAGTAAAATAAAAGTTTGAGCCCCAAATATAACACAATTCAGGGTAATTATAAAAATTTTAGTGGAATTTTCATCGTTAATATAAGTTGCAGTAACAGTGATGGCAATGGTAGAAAGTGTACTAATTGCAATGAAAATTGAATTTATTTCATATTTCTAAAGATAGGGAAAGAAATAACAGCGAAAAAACTAATCCGATTTAGTAAAAAAATAAAAAAATAATCAATGAAATTAAATGCTTTTCAAGCATACTTACTCCTTTTTTACTGTCATATCTAGTCGTTTTTAACAAAATGATTTTTCCTTCATCGGTTTTACATTCATGATAAAGTTCTTTCATCCTTCGATCTAACTTTTTATACACTTCCTTCAATTCAGGTGTCAGAAATGTTTCTTCACCAACTGTAATTAGTTCTTCTCCTTTGTCTTTGGTAGTTGAGACTGGTGCTTCTTCAATTTTGTCTTCAATTTCGGCGTCCTTGCCTTTGTTTTTGTTAGTCAAGACTGGTGCTTCTTCACTTTCGTCTTCAATTTTGGCGCCCTTGCCTTTGTCTTTGCTAGTTGAGGCTTCAGCAGACATTTTTTAATTAAAAACAAGTAGGATGTTGGGTTATTAATCTAAACGCAATGATGATCATACGACTAAGAGTTAAATAAATTGATGCCATGCTGGTGACTTTTTCATGATTTGATTGGTTGCATTTGAAATTTTAAGAAAAGAAATTCTGTTATTAGCAGTAGTAATAGAGGCACGGAGAGCCATTTCTCACGAAATAATAATTTTTCAAGTAGTCGTAGTAATATTAATTATAATAATGATAATGATGACGATAGCTAGTGCAGGGTAGGACCATTTTTATCATGTAAAAGGCTTAGACATATATAATTCACATATTACAAATGTACTAGTGGAGCTAAAGTTAACAGGTGCTAATAATCAGATCATGCAAAGCATTCTACAGGTTCTTTATAAATTTTTTCTTCACCATTTAGATTGTAATAATACCTGGCCTCATCATCGTCAGAATTTATTTCATCATTGGAGGAAGATATTTCATTTGTCTCATCATCATCATCAGAATATATTTCATCTGCCTCATCAGAGAAATCTGAATTAGTGATATGAGTCAATGGAAGTGAGAATGCTTCTGTATCTGGGATACTTGCCTCAGTTAATTCCTCTGAAATCGTTTCCGACTCAAACTTTTCAGGCAATGCACTTACCCCAGATTTTTCATAATTTTCATGCGGTTTTTCATGATTTTTAGCCGTACTAGCTTCAATGAAATGTTATCCGAAAATAGGTCTTGAGTATACTTGCACGCAAAATTATTTTGGGGCCCCGAAATTGCAATTTTGGAGAAAAAAGTTGAAATAACTTTTTATAGAAGACAAAATTATTTTACTTAAAACCTGAAATTTCTTGACCACCCAGATATTTAGCACATGGGGTGAAAATTTCTATAGCAAGATACAAAAGTAATCTGCGATTATATTTATAGTATAGTTACACAAAACATTATAAAAGGAGATAGTTAATTTAATAGGGGGTACAACTTATTAGTTACACATATATTATACATGTCGTCAAAACTATTGAATTGCAATTAAAATTGAGAAAAATTGGAGTTGAGTCAAGGCAAATTTTGATTTTTACTAGTGATTGACGCAATTAGTTGAGTCAGACGCAATTAAAAATTGAAATTTTAAGAGTTGAGTCAAGGTTAAATTAGTTTTGATGACATGTATAACATATATAGTGATCACCTTAAAATTGAAGCCATATGTAATTTACTAAGTAATAATATGTATTCAATTTAAAGCTTCCACTTTGAATGAATTTTTAAAAGCATATTCCACCTCATAATGTAATAATAATAAAAATTTGATATTGACAAGATTTTCANAATAGGTCTTGAGTATACTTGCACGCAAAATTATTTTGGGGCCCCGAAATTGCAATTTTGGAGAAAAAAGTTGAAATAACTTTTTATAGAAGACAAAATTATTTTACTTAAAACCTGAAATTTCTTGACCACCCAGATATTTAGCACATGGGGTGAAAATTTCTATAGCAAGATACAAAAGTAATCTGCGATTATATTTATAGTATAGTTACACAAAACATTATAAAAGGAGATAGTTAATTTAATAGGGGGTACAACTTATTAGTTACACATATATTATACATGTCGTCAAAACTATTGAATTGCAATTAAAATTGAGAAAAATTGGAGTTGAGTCAAGGCAAATTTTGATTTTTACTAGTGATTGACGCAATTAGTTGAGTCAGACGCAATTAAAAATTGAAATTTTAAGAGTTGAGTCAAGGTTAAATTAGTTTTGATGACATGTATAACATATATAGTGATCACCTTAAAATTGAAGCCATATGTAATTTACTAAGTAATAATATGTATTCAATTTAAAGCTTCCACTTTGAATGAATTTTTAAAAGCATATTCCACCTCATAATGTAATAATAATAAAAATTTGATATTGACAAGATTTTCAAATATCTATTTATGTAATTTTTATTCTTGTTTAGTTTATCTTTTAAAAAAATGAATTAGTTATTTCAAAACCCTTAAAGTTATAGTAAAAATTATATTTTTCATATAAAATATTATAAAAATAATGTTTTTTTTAAATAAAAATATGGTAGTTTTACTATTAAAATAGTATTAAAGTTGTTTAAACTTTGAAAAATTTTATACAATAAAGTAAATTACTAGTTAAATTATAATAACTTATAAAAATTAGTACATAAGCATATAATGATTAAATTCAAGTAAAGTTAGTATATATGATTTTAATTTTTGAAATCAGCTATTCTAAGAACACTGGTTGAAAATTTATAAAACCTATACCTATCGGGTACCAGATAGATGTAGTATTTGTGCCTAATATCGTACATATATCGGATACTCGATAGGTGTAAAAATGTTTTTTTACATATATTGGATATCCGATAAGTGTGAAAAATATTTTCTCATACCTATTGGATACTATACCTGCCGCCCAAATTCAAAATCCAAATGCCGAAATCCCAAATGCCGAAATCCCAAATCCCAAATCCCAAATCCCAAATTATAATTAGTATTTTTTGCTGAAATCCCAAATCCCAAATCCCAAATACTAGTAATTTGTGCATTTTGGCGTCCCAAATTCCAAATTATTTGGGATTTGGGCAACACGTATATCGGATATCCGATATGTATATGATATTAGGCACGGATACTACACCTATCTGGTACCCGATAGGTGTAGGTTTTATAAATTTTCGACTAATGGAAAAGTATATATGGTTTTGTTTATTTTGTATAACTGATTTACTTATAGCAATTACACAGTAATCTACATTGCTATAAATTGTTCTTCTTATTAAATTAATTATTCTCTAGAAATTATTATGCATTACATAGGAAATGGAAACTGTTGTAAGTATACATGTTTTCAAAATTGATTTTGAATTTTTGAGATATTTTGTCTTTTTAAGATTTATGCAAAATCTATTCTATATATAGAAGTAAAAAAAGTACCTAGTTATATATATCTTTAATCAAGAAATTTATCTAAATGGTCAAAAAATTTTGGATTTTATATAAAATAATTGTCTTCTATAAAAAACTATTTCAATTTTTTTTTTCAAAATTGTAATTTCAGAATTCAAAATAATTTTGCGTGCAAGTATAGTTGTGAGTATACCTGCCGCCCAAATTCAAAATCCAAATGCCGAAATCCCAAATGCCGAAATTCCAAATCCCAAATCCCAAATTATAATTAGTATTTTTTGCCAAAATCCCAAATCCCAAATACTAGTAATTTGTGTATTTTGGCGTCCCAAATCCCAAATTATTTGGGATTTGGGCAACACGTATAGTTGTGAGTATACATGTTGCCCGAATTATTTTCAAAAATCCAAATACCAAATAAAAATCTTAAATCCCAAATTCCAAATTATTTATATAGTGCTGAAATCCCAAATCCCAAATTTCAAATACTAAATCTCAAATATTATATAATCCCAAATTCCAAGCAATTTGGACAACATGTATAGTTGTGAGTATACATGTTCCCAAAATTGATTTTGGATTTTTGAGGTATTTTGACTTTTTGAGATTTATGCAGAATCCATTCTATATATAGAAGTAAAAAAAGTATCCAGTTATATGTATCTTCAATCAAAGAATAAATCTGGGTAGTCAAAAAATTTCGGGTTTTAAGTAAAATAATTTCGTTTTCTATGAAAAACTATTTCGACTTTTTTCCCCAAAATTGCAATTTCGGGGCCCCAAAATAATTTAGCGTGCAAGTATAGTTGTGAGTCTGGAGTAATAATAATTTTATATAATATAATTACAAAATAAATTTTTACATTAAATATTATAATAACTAATGAACAAACTTATATTATAATAATAATAAAATATATGTAAAATAATCCAAGGAACAATTTATCTTAATACAGTTTAAATAATTAAAATACTAGTTTTTGAAATATTTTAACATTAAACCATTATCATAATGACCAGAATTTGTGTAACAATGACAATTTTCACTGAATAGAAATATAAAGTCCTATGTTACACTATACATATTACCCAAATTGCTTGGAATTTGGGATTTGGGATTATATAGTATTTAGGATTTGGCATTTGGGATTTGGAATTTTGGCACTATATAAATAATTTGGGATTTGGGATTTGGAATTTGAATTTGGGATTTGGGTTTTTGAAAAATAATTTGGGACAATAATTAAAATATGATCCACTGATCATAATTATAGCAGATTACACAATTGATTACACTGATTTTAAATAATAGATATCGGCTAAAAACTTAGCCGATTTTCAAAAAATCGGCTAATGTATTTAAAATTAGATATTCCTGTAATACATTGCACAATATCCGCAGAAACCTAATAAAGGAAATATTATTATGAAATGATGAAATAATGGAAACAATGGAGCGCGGTGGTTTTGTGTACCAATATAATTAAAATACTGCGGTATCAATGGAGATATATAAGGAGATTTAACTTTCCCAGAGTCAAACTAAATTAAAAAAAAAAAAAAACCGTTAAAAAATCAATTAAAATATATTAATTAATTACCTGTTAATTATTGAATAAAATTAATTCTTTTTTTTTTTTAAAAAAAAAACATGGCAATGTTCGATCTCAAGTTTATAATATCATACTGGATACTTTTGATAATTTTGATCTTATTATTAATAGCTTATATATATGTCGGCATAAATGAATATCCGAAATGGAGACGAGACAAAAGATATCTTTTAACTCGGAATATTGAGAAGATCGGAAANGACAATAATTAAAATATGATCCACTGATCATAATTATAGCAGATTACACAATTGATTACACTGATTTTAAATAATAGATATCGGCTAAAAACTTAGCCGATTTTCAAAAAATCGGCTAATGTATTTAAAATTAGATATTCCTGTAATACATTGCACAATATCCGCAGAAACCTAATAAAGGAAATATTATTATGAAATGATGAAATAATGGAAACAATGGAGCGCGGTGGTTTTGTGTACCAATATAATTAAAATACTGCGGTATCAATGGAGATATATAAGGAGATTTAACTTTCCCAGAGTCAAACTAAATTAAAAAAAAAAAAAAACCGTTAAAAAATCAATTAAAATATATTAATTAATTACCTGTTAATTATTGAATAAAATTAATTCTTTTTTTTTTTTAAAAAAAAAACATGGCAATGTTCGATCTCAAGTTTATAATATCATACTGGATACTTTTGATAATTTTGATCTTATTATTAATAGCTTATATATATGTCGGCATAAATGAATATCCGAAATGGAGACGAGACAAAAGATATCTTTTAACTCGGAATATTGAGAAGATCGGAAATAAAGAGAAGAAAAAACAAGAAGCTATGACCAAACTAAATCAGCAAACAAAACAAAATCCTTTAATATTTATTCCACTTATTCCTTTTGCACTTATATATTTTACTTTACGAATAATTTGGGATTTATTTAAATTATTTGTATTTTATTCATTGGAAAGTGTAGTAGTTGGATCAATTTTGTTGAAAGATTTTTTAGTATGGAGTATTATAAAAACACCGGAGATATTTGTAACTATTTTAAGATTTTGGGAGAATTGGATTCAAGTACCACTTTTGAGAATTTTAAATACATTTTATTATTGGTCAAATAATTATGCTTGGCCGATTATAAAGAAATTAATTATTTTGAATTGGAAAATTAGTACTCAAATGTTTAAAGATGGAAAGAAGGTTATAAGTTATTCATTAAATAAATCTTTAGAAATATCAAAAAAAAGTTGGGAAAATTTTGGATACCCGATTTCAAGATTCTTTTTGAAATCAATTCTTTACCTTGTTATTAAACCCGGAACCTGGATTATATCAAGATCTATTTATCTTTCACGAATTATTTGGGTTTGTTCTTGTTTCTTGGCTCGAGATTTGGCTGAAGATTTTAGGGATTTATGGATCACGTCATATGATATTTTTAATGTAATTCGGAAATATGGAATTCAACCTACGTGTCGATTCTTTATTCAAATTACGAAATCAATTATTCAAAAGGTGAAATCAATTAAACAATGGACTATTGACACGATCATCATGTTGGAAAATCATCTTCCGATTATTAAAAGATTTCTCTATATGAGATTAATATTAACCAGTATTAATAATATCGTTAATATTATTTATGGAATTTGTTCCAATAAAATATTTCGTTTCGTGGTAGGAAATGTTTTTGATTATTCAATATTTACCGGAAAAACTTTAATGGAATTTATAAGTTATTATTTTAATCAATTGGAAGAACAATATCAAAAGATGAAACTAATTCTTCTAACATATATTATAAAATCAATTAAAAGAGCAAGTTATGAAATAGTTGAAATCACGATAATTTCTTGTTTCGAAATTATAAAATCATTGATTTGGACATATAATTCAATTATTCGACCAACAATATTAGCATTACCGGTAGCTAAAAAGATTACCAGTTCAATTTATCGAAACGTTAAGGAATTCGTTACGGAAATCATTTTTAATTATTTAATTAATTTAATATTAATTAATACTTTATTACCTTTAATACGACCAATTATTTCAATCATGAATTATATTTATACGAATTATGTATTAACGATGATTGTTTTATTCTTTGATTTTATCAAACAAGTTTCGATCATTTTGATTAATTCATTGAGTAAGGGATATGAACATTTTCAATTATTCCTTTCTTTCACTTTTAATAATTTGATTTCACTTGGGAAAATAATGTCACCTTATTTTTATATAATGATTTCACAAATTGAAGATAAAACTATTGGTTTATTAAGGAGATTGAATGATATTTTAATTAATAATTATTTACCTCGATTGAGTAATTTCATTTATGAATTACAAATACTTCAAACATTACAAAATATGTATTTATCATTTTATGTTAAATTCGAACCAACATTTATTGAAACGAAACAAAAGATTGTGGACTTTGCGGATTCGATGGTGGATAATCTTGGACAAAGTATGATGGAATGGGTTAAGAAAGAACAAGAATTAAAGAATAGTCCTAGTTAGTTAAATTTTTGTTTTAAATTTCGTTTAAATTTTGAGATTAAAATTTTTGGAAATTTTTTTATTTTTTTATCTTTTTTGTAAAAATATTTTTTTACATATTTGTATAGTGTTCAAAATAAAATCTACACTTTTTTGATTTTTTTTTAAAAAAAAAAAACAATTATTATATATTATACACACATATATACTATTATCAATTCGTTTTCTTCATTTTATTCTTAATAGAAGAATCTTCATTAAAAATCCAAACAGTAGAAAATGTTAAAAATGCTACTATCATAGAAGCTGTTACGGTATAATAAGGATAAGCAGCAGATATAAATCTAGGATATTCGTTATGTCTAAAAGGTCTAATAGCTACTACTGATTTATCATCTATATAAGTATATCCTGGTCGTTTATAATTAACTCTAAATGTGAACACTCCGTAAACATCAGGAAGTTGAATATTCGTTATAAATTTACGAGATTCCGAATCAGGTGATGAGGTGACAGGTAAAGGAGTAAGAGTTTTTCGAATATATGGATCTAACATTATAGCTTCAAATTGTACATCTGTGCCATTAAATGCTTGCCATTGATCATTTGCATATTCTGAAATCTCGATGGTATACGTCTATTCGTCGTTGAAAGTTTTAATTAATAAACAAGAAAAATAAAATAGGAAATTAAAGAAACAAGAAAAATAAGTTTGAAGAATATAAATTTAAATAACTTCTTACAATGTTATCTTTAATTCGATATGTCTCCAATTGTTCTGTTTCTCCTTCCTTATGATGCTGTCGAGAAGTAACTTTAATAACTCCTTTCTTCTGGAAAGTCCATTTTACTAAATCTATAGCAAAATCTTCGTTACCCGATTTAGGGAATCTAAAATATATTATAATATATGTATAAATAAACAGTATAAATAAAGAGTATATATATTTAAATTACTCTTAATTGATGAACGCTTACTTTTCTGAAGTGATGACATTATGAACAGGAGAATCAAAAAACCTAATAGAAAAAATAATTAAATAAATTATATAAAAATTAAATCAAATATATATAAAATGTAAAAAATGTTCATAATCGTTATTCTTATTACTTATTACCTATCACTAAAGAAATCCAAACTTCCCACAAGAGTAATTCTTGCATTATTTCTTGCTTGTAATGCGGTTACAAGTCCAATATTATTTCCTGAAATGAAAGGTTCTTGATCTACTATACTTTTTTGATCTTCTCCTCGAACTTCATATGAATAAGAAGTATTCCTTCCCCATAATATTTTTGCTAATAATGGTGATGAACCAACTTTATGACCTATCCCTCTAAAGAGTATTGGTGACCCTTCAATAACTTTTTTACTTAATATTGCTGGATTATTTGTTATGCTATCATCACTATTGCCTTTATTATTATCGATAATCACAAGTGTATGTTTTCCTTCATCAGATATATCATAATTAAAATGATCTATTACAAATGTATCTTTGTCATCAATTTCGATATCAAATTCTCGAACAAAATCTCGTATATTTTCCGAGGTTTTTGATGTAGTGGCTAAAATTATGTTTCCCCCGGAATTCATAAATTTAATTAAAGAGAGAGGATTCACTTTATCCACATATTCTTTATATATAAAAAATAAATTTTATGATTTATATTTTGATAAATTATTTAAATATTAGTATAATATTTATATGATATATATTTATATAATAAAATAAGAAAAACAAACGAAAATATATTTACTTTTTGTTTTAGGCGCAAAATTAATAACGTGATCATATTTTCGTTCTCCAAATTCAAACAAGTCCAAAGAAGAATCTGTGGGTAACTTATAAGATAATTTATTTTCCTTTTCTATATATATATATACACGTATGTTGTATGTAAATTTTATAGAAATTATTTTTTATTTTTAAAATTAAATTAAAATAAATTAAATAAATAAATTAATAAAAAATTAAATTAAAAAAAAAAAATTAATGAAAAAAAAATTTTAATTAATAAAAAATATTTTAATTAATAAAAAAAATAAATTAATAAAATAAAATAAGTAAAATTTATTTAAATAATAAATTATTATTTACCCAAAGTTGCAAAAAATTTTTTATATAATATTTTGTCAGCTTCTTTATCCAACAAGACTAACACTCGGTCTCCCGTAGTAGATTTTGACTCTATGTGAAACCCCGATAACAAAATCACCAAGAAAAATAATAACAGTATATTTAAATTACGCATTTTGCAAAAGGAAGTGAAATTAACATAATTCAAAACTTTGGAGATCTTTTTATTTTTTTGATTTTCGAATTTTCCTACGTGGATTCTATTGATTGGTTAGTCTATAAAAAAGTCAACTGCTTAAAAAATTGAGTAATTAAATTTGAATTGTTTCTTCATGTTTTTATGGATATTAATGTAAAAGTTGAAGCAAAGGGGGAGGAGGGAGAAGCAGCAACATTAAATAATAAAGAGATAGATTTAAAAGCCAGTATAGATAAAATGGCTGCAATCTTAGACATGGTTAGTAATGAGATTTATTCTTTTATTTATAAAAATAATGAATGAATATATATAAATTGAATATATTTTTTTTAGATAGACCAATTTCGAAGTTCTTTTAATTCTATTTGTAAATATTTAAATGAAATATGGGATGTAGAAACTTTTCAAGGTAATTAAATTAAACGCGTGATATACATATATATACATATATATGTATAATTGATATAATAATCAATAATAATAATCAAATAAATTCTTAATTAATAATAATATCATTCATAGAACGTTTGTTACATGAAGAAAACATCTTTAATCCAACTAAGTTTTATAATCTGCATTCAATTTGTATAAATAAATTAGACAAATTTTGTGAATTGGTTGAATCAAGTGTCGGTGAGTGGGTATTTTTATTATCTCATCTCTCATTCTCAATCTCATTATTAGTTAAAGAATGAGGAAATAGTAATAATAAGTTAATGAATTTTATTTAGGTGAATTGGAATATTCAAGAAAAGTGGCATCAGGTTGGACAGATAATTCATCCATTCCTGAAAACAAGTAAATTTAAAAACATTTATTATAGAATAATTTCATAAATATTTTTTTTTTATTATTTTTATTAAATTTATAATTAAAATTTATTAGATTTTCAAATATGAGTATTAATGAGGATAAATCTTCTGGAATAATCAATTATAAAGAAATCATGCAAAAGAATTGTCAACGAGTAACAAAGTAAAGTATTATAATAATTAATTTTTGTTATTTAATTTATTTATTTATTTTTTTTTTAAAAAAAAATATAAGAATAATTGAGTTTAATTGAGTTTAATTGAGTTTAATTTAAGTCAATTGTAATTTAACAAACAATTTTTATCTTTATGAAAATAATAAATAGATTATATTTTGAACATAATGAAATATTTTTTAAAAGGCAGAGAGAAGGAGATCATATTATTCCCAAGCTTCCTATTTTAAAAGAAACTAAAATTCATAAAGAAAAGTAAATACTATTATTATTATTAATTATTATTATTATTATTATTATTATAATTAATTCAATATTAATTTAATATTTAATTTCAATTCTAATAGTATTAAAATAGATGAAGTTATTGATAATTGGTTATTAGAAGCCAAGAAAAGACCTTACAAAGTTGACATTGAGAAAATTGAATTTGATTCAATTGGAAGAGTGACTGGATTATTGGTACATTACAATATTTTATTAGATAAATAATTTAATTTATTAAATATTTATTAATTTGATTTAATTTAATTTAATTTAATTTAATTTAATTTAATTTAATTTAATTTAATACAATATAATTAGGTATCGATTGACAATTTATTAAAAGCAGGAATAATATTAAAATATGATGATATCAATGAACCATTATCACCTTTTTCATTGGTTAGAATCGCTGTATTTGGATACCACGAAAAAGTATATTATTGATTATATATTTTTATAATCTACTTATATAAACTATTATTATTATATACTTATATAAACTATTATATTTATTAGAAAACAATTCGCGAATCATCAGATACAATTGAATTTCAACGCATAACTCAAATCGGACTTAATTTATTAAACGATTTCGATCCAAAAAATTCTCTTACAAAATTATTGGTATTTATTATTATTTTATTATTTTATTCGATTATTTTAATTCGTTTCATATATTCAACTAAAAAAAAAAAAAAAAATTTATTTAATTAATTAATTTAGGATTGGATTTCAAGTTATCACGATTTATACACAGCAAAATGTAAAAAATGTGAAAAAATTTTATCTCATGAATCATATTCTTATAAATATTTACCTTCTGTACTTAGAATTTTGATAGATGATAATTTTGTTCCTTTTCATTGGAATTGTTATAATTATTCATAATAATNATAATATTAAAATATGATGATATCAATGAACCATTATCACCTTTTTCATTGGTTAGAATCGCTGTATTTGGATACCACGAAAAAGTATATTATTGATTATATATTTTTATAATCTACTTATATAAACTATTATTATTATATACTTATATAAACTATTATATTTATTAGAAAACAATTCGCGAATCATCAGATACAATTGAATTTCAACGCATAACTCAAATCGGACTTAATTTATTAAACGATTTCGATCCAAAAAATTCTCTTACAAAATTATTGGTATTTATTATTATTTTATTATTTTATTCGATTATTTTAATTCGTTTCATATATTCAACTAAAAAAAAAAAAAAAAATTTATTTAATTAATTAATTTAGGATTGGATTTCAAGTTATCACGATTTATACACAGCAAAATGTAAAAAATGTGAAAAAATTTTATCTCATGAATCATATTCTTATAAATATTTACCTTCTGTACTTAGAATTTTGATAGATGATAATTTTGTTCCTTTTCATTGGAATTGTTATAATTATTCATAATAATAATTCTTCGATGATGAGTTGAAATAATTATTTGAAATATCCAATTTCTATATAATTTTTAATGATCGTGATCGTTTATATAATGCATAGCATAAAGTTGATCATCAGAACAACTCATTGATCTAGATTATCAAAAAACCCTAGATTTTTGATTTTGCAAGGAAAGAAAAAAAATAATACTCAAGAAAATTATACAAACAATGTCCACTTCTTTCTCTACTTTTGCGGAAACAAGAAAAGAATGTTAGCTGACCTAGTTAATGAAATGGATACAGATCAACTTATTGAATTTTTGTGGAACAAACACTTAGAAAAATCTCAATATTCTTAAAGATCAAAAGGTTTCTGGTTCGGACTTTTTACTTTTGACTGAGAAAAAACTTCCCACCTGCAAGAATAGCAAACTTCATTAATAATCATGAGTGAAACATGCGACGTCATAGACACGATTATCGTGATCACTCCGCTATACAAACTTGTAAACGGATAGGAATAAATAATTTTTATTTAAACAAAAAAATCTGAATAATTAAACAAGTCACTTATTTCATCAAACTTTATTTCAATCGGCGAATTTTTTTTTCTGATAGTTTATCAACCACAGTTTAACCGTTGAGAAAAGGTTGAATATCTTTTTCTCATAAGATCTTGACACGTCTTTCCCTGGTTCAAATTAGGTATTCATAGCCTCATAAAAGTGTATAAAGTGCTTGTAAATTATGCGTTTTGCGTCTTTATGTGTTTATATATTATAACACAGATATTAGTTAAAACTTATGTTGCTTTCTGCTTCTAAAGTATCTAAACTTTTAGGCGTTTCAGCTAATACACTTCGGCGTTGGAACAGGGAGGGTAAAATACAATCTTCTAGACTTCCCTCAGGACACAGAGTTTATAACGTCAAGTCCATACTTAGAAATCATGCTATCACCACCGCCACCACCTCACCTCCTTGGAATCCCAACGTGAATCTTTTGTTTATGCCAGGGTCTCAAGCTCAAAATAGAAAGAAGATCTTGAAAGACAGAAACAATACCTCCTCTCACAGTTTCCGAACCACTGCCTTATTTCAGACATCGGCTCCGGTATCAATTTCAAGAGATCCGGATTGCGTTCCCTATTGGAACGATCAAGTCGCGGACTGGTCAAAGAAGTTGTTGTTGCCCACAGAGACAGACTGTGTTGGTTCACCTTTGACCTTCTCGAGTTTGTATTCAAGCTTAATGGCACAAAAATCGTGGTTCTCTCAGAAGATAACCCAACAGACGAATGGGAACTATCTCAGGATATCCTCGCCATTAATACAGTCTTCATTTGCCGATTACAAGGAAAGCGTTCTGCCAGGTAAATATTTTATTTTTTTCATATAAATATTTAACTTTAGCTTTATTTGTAATAAGTGATCAAGCAAATGAATTCTAATCGACTTGATCTATTCAGGTACAGATGAGAACGGAAACAAAACAAAAAACAAAAAATGCAAGAAAGTGCAAACAACACGACGAGCCAAAAGAATGAAGAAGGCAGACTTGACGGTCACTAAAAATACGAATGTATCCCAATTCCTCTCAGAAGACCTTGCTACGACAGTGGATGGGTTGTGCTAGATTAGTTTACAATATGGTAGTGGCCAATTACCATTCGAGTCATAGGACTACAAGGCAATTTTTCTTTAGGATGCTACTCCGGCTAAAGATTAAACATACAAAGGAATGGATTTTTATGGATAAGGTTCCATATGAAGTATTGGATCATGCTATCTCAGATGCTATACAAGCAAGAGATGAGATTATCACAAGGAATAAGGAGAATCAATGTCGACATCATGTTCTTCATTTTAGATCTAAGAAAAATGATCGTCAGACGATTACCATCCGTGCTCAATACTGTCGCGAACCACTCCGTTTTATATCAGGCTCTTACATAATAAGGAACTTCTTGCTGTTGATCCTAATCATCCACGTCACAAAATGAAGCTACCATTTCATCATGAACATCGAAGACGCAATCATGGTTGGCCAAATGAGATTGGCAAAGTTAAAATGGACTCGAAGCTAATATACGAGAGGAAACTAGGATATTGGACATTCGTATGGGTACATGGAAAGTCTATCCGCGAGAACCAAGCGGAAGAAATTCATGTTGCAGCCATCGATCCTGGAGTTCGCACTTTTCTTACATGGTATTCTCCCACAGTTGGTCATGGAAACATTGGAGACAATGATATCAATCGTGTTTTTCGCTTATGCTTTGCTCTTGATGCTTTTATCTCACGCACCACCAGAGCATTAGCAAAAAAGCGTAACTCTTTTAAACGCGCTCAAGCACGCATGAGAAGACATATTCAAAATTTAGTGGATGAAGTACATAGAAAAACTGCATTGTGGTTGACTAAGACTTTTGACATAATCGTGTTACCAAAATTTAATAGCGTACAGATGTCTCATAAACAAAAAAGAAAAATTAATAGTAAAACAGTTCGAAAAATGATGAGCTGGGCGCATGCCAGGTTTAGGAATCGACTGTTATCTAAAGCGGAAGAATTTGGTAAAATCGTAATAACATCCGTATCTGAAGCATATACAAGTAAAACATGCAGTCGTTGCGGATATATTAAGAGGAATTTGGGTGGAAATAAAGTATTTAGGTGTGATGGGTGTTGCTTGATGGAGCCTTAGTTATGTAACATAATTATGCCAATTGATTGATTATAGTTGACTATTTTTAGCTATAATTGATCGATTCAATCCATCCGTTTATAGTATATATGAAAAAATACACGAAAAAAATATATAATATACATATGTTNGCTCTTGATGCTTTTATCTCACGCACCACCAGAGCATTAGCAAAAAAGCGTAACTCTTTTAAACGCGCTCAAGCACGCATGAGAAGACATATTCAAAATTTAGTGGATGAAGTACATAGAAAAACTGCATTGTGGTTGACTAAGACTTTTGACATAATCGTGTTACCAAAATTTAATAGCGTACAGATGTCTCATAAACAAAAAAGAAAAATTAATAGTAAAACAGTTCGAAAAATGATGAGCTGGGCGCATGCCAGGTTTAGGAATCGACTGTTATCTAAAGCGGAAGAATTTGGTAAAATCGTAATAACATCCGTATCTGAAGCATATACAAGTAAAACATGCAGTCGTTGCGGATATATTAAGAGGAATTTGGGTGGAAATAAAGTATTTAGGTGTGATGGGTGTTGCTTGATGGAGCCTTAGTTATGTAACATAATTATGCCAATTGATTGATTATAGTTGACTATTTTTAGCTATAATTGATCGATTCAATCCATCCGTTTATAGTATATATGAAAAAATACACGAAAAAAATATATAATATACATATGTTTATTAATACAAAAATAAAAATTGCTGTGTACCCATCATCATGACGAGTGGAAGGTGTAGGGTCTACTTTTTTTTCGATCAACGACTAATTGGAGGCCTCCAATTCTTGCATTGTATTATGAAATCAATTTTGAAAGCATTTGCTCGTATATCTATTCCTCCGTCACTTGGACCACTGAATAAATAAAAAAATAAAAAAATAAAATGAGAATGTGTCATTGTCAATTAACTAAAGAAATGCATAATCAGAATATTCGATGGTATATGCTTTCGATTGTTGAGTATATCCTATTCACCAAGAATTCCCAACGTATTAAGAGCATAAAGAGAATACACCAGAAACTGGGAGAACATTCACTGCCGAAACGGTGGCCACGGATTTCCAGAAACTAATGTGGCAGCGTAGCTTCAGATACGTAACACATGACAGCGAGAGAAACACTCGCTCTGTTAATTCACACTTCATTCCTATGTTAATTACTATCGAAAATTTCTTGTTCAATTTTTTTCCTTTTGCAACAGAAGTCATATTTAAATTTTAGAATTAAATTGATCTCATTATTAAAAGAACGTGTCGAAAATTAATTTAAGATACCTCAAACATAATCTATGATGCAGATTTCCATGATTTTTGAATTCTTTCTATTGACACATTGACAAAAAAAATTGGGCGTTTGATAACGTTTCTTTTTCAAATATAGCATACTACGCAATCTCATCTACGCATCAGATTTACGGCACTTAACATGTGACTTATAGACAAAAAAAAAAAGAACGCGATTTAAGATGCCTCAATTAATGAAAAATGGGTTTAAACATTATCTATTCATGCAGATCCCATGACTTTCGAATTCTTCTATAGCACTTAAACTGTCACATTGACAAAAAAAGAAATCTCTTATTATTAAAAGAACGCGTCGAAAAGAATGAAAAAAAGTTTTCGACTACTACAAATCAATCTACGCACTTAACGTGTGACTTAGACAAAATGGATCTCTTTTTTGAGATCTCTTATTATTAAAAGAACGTGTCAAAAACTAATTTAAGATGCCTCAATTGCAAAAAAGTTTCAAATATAGCATACTACTATAAATTTGGATGCAAATTTCCGTAACTTTCGAATTCTTTCTATAGCACTAACACGTACTTAACAAAAAAAAATAGACGTTGCATTATTTATTGCTTCGTAGAAATACAGTGTCTATAATATAATTAATATTTAGACGGCCTTGGAAAAGGGAGAAATGTGCCTTTTTACATAGTAAAAATGGCAGTTCCTTTCACTACTCCATATAATCTATGGTCATTATTGTCATTACTATTATCGTCTAAATATCAGTATCTATAATCTAATTTTACTAAGTGCCTTGGATTTTTTTTAATTTTGGATTTTTTTTTTCGGCTTTTTGCCTTGCCTATTTTGTAATCCATAGGGTCATGACCTCATGCTTATGGAAATGCTACTTAAAAAATTATTTCTACTGCTAATGATAACGGAATCTTTTTTCTGATTCTCCTTCTCGACCCAGGCCTCGATTTTATCAAATGGGGTCCTTTGTGGAGATTTCTGGTGCCTATGAGAATTTGCTAGCGTGGCTGGACTGAGTTCAATTTCTCCAGATAAGGCATTGTACATTTTTATAGGTGAACATTTCTTCTTTCATTGAATATAGTTGTAAATTCGATCCAGATCTGTAACTTTGCGCGGAGCTGGCACGTTAGTGCTAAGAAATGTAAGTATAAGATATAGAAAACTCATTGTGTATAACAACCCTTGACTTCGATTCATTTCGCGCATTTTATTTCATTGCCGAGCACCAAAATTGCTTTCTTTAGTTTTTTGTGTGGTTGAATCAACCGGAATTTGTAATGGAGGCTTTTTCGCATAAATAAAAATATAATTGCGATAATAGGTTATATACGTAATATGTATTACAATTATGGCGATAAAACCACAATCAAAAAAATATCAGATATTGTATACCATATGCCATTGATTCAGTGAAGGAAAACTTTGATTTACTCCACGATCGCCGTAATGTTTTTAGGCTAGTTATATAATAAGATTAACTTTAAAATGTAAATAATTCACGGATAAATATTTTTTATTTATTTATTTTATTTTATATACGTTTGCTGTTTTTTTGTTGTTTGGTGTTGATAAAAATAGAAGTACGGATATTCCTTCGGTATCCATTATTATTATTGTTATTATCGTTACGTTGTTATTATTATTCTTATTATATTATTGAAAAAGAAAAACAGAAAAAAAAGACAAAAGTCAAATGGGAAGTATGTATTTTATTATAAACAAAAACTAAGAGATTATATGAACATTATTGATTATGTTTTTTTTTACTACGAAAGTTTGATACATATTTTTAATACTCCTAAAAATTTTTATTCTTATTTTTGCTAAACTATGACCTTCCTCAATCAGTATCATTATATCTGATTTGATGGGTGTAAAGAAGTAAATATATTAAAAATATATATATAAAAATAAAAAAGTATATTTTAATTTTTGAAGGTCTTTTGTCAGTAATTCTATTGTAGTCCCAAATAATCGAGTTTATTATATTTTATTGTTGAATGTGGGATTAAAAAAAGAAAAATGAATAAACAGTAGTGAATTTAATTTTTTGATTAATTGATTCAGATTATCGAAAACTTTAGATTTTGGTTTTGCAAGGAAAGAAAAAATAATACTCAAAAAAATTATATAAACAATGTCCACCCTTTCTCTACTTTTACAGAAACAAGAAAAGAGACTTTCAACGTTAGCTGTCCTAGTTAATGAGATGGATACAGATCAGTTTATTGAATTTTATAGAACAAGCACTTAGACCTGAGTCGAAAAATCTCAATATTTTTAAAGATCAAAAAGTTGCCGGTTCGGGGCTTTTTACTTTTTACCGAGAAAAAACTTCTAGAGCCACCATACAAACTTCCAAGCAAATGTAAAACTTTTCACGATAATTAATTAAATATATCAAAAATTGAAAAGACTGATATGAATTCTTGTAATATTTAAAGTTGACTTCTTAATAAATACTTATGAAAAATAGTAAATAAAACCTGAAATTAACTCATACAAAAAGATAAAATAATGATAACAATAAATATTAAAATATTTTTTTAAAATTTTTTTTAACCTTTTAAATATATAAAAAAATAAAATATAAGATAGTACGGAAATAAATGAAAGTCTAATTGTCTTTTTTGATTTTCTTATATGTAATGTTATCTTCTTTATCCATTAATGCATTCCTTGGACTCTTTGAAATCACAATCTAGAGTTGAGATATTGAAGAATGATCGTTTTTTTGCTTGATTTTGAATTTCCTTATCCCAATCAATGCATTCCTGTGATTCTTTAGGATCAATATCGTAAGTACTAACACTTGAAGTAGTTGGTTCATTAGGAATTAATAAATTAGGATCTATAAATGTAAAAGTTAATAATTAATTAATTATTAAAATAATTAAAATAAAATCATTATAAAAAGATTACCTTGAAATTTTCCAGATATTATATCTTCTAATGAATTATACAATCCATGAAGAGTGTGAATACTTCGGCTAATATAACAAGATTGTGAATGAGATATACTTGACGATAGAGATGATTCTTGTTTTAGAGATTTGATTGCTTTTTCTCGATTTTCATCTGAAATTATAAACTGTTGTAGGACATTATCTATACTATAATTAAAATTAAAACTGTTACATAAATTCAATAATGTATCACTTAATTCATTGGCAGATCAGATGGAGGTTCAGAAAAGTCACCACTCCAGCATTGATACATCAAATCCAAATACCATTTTGGTATCCAATCTAATACAATATCTGGAATTTTTGGTCTCATGCCATTACATATATCAATTATTAAACGGGTATCATGTGCTCGATCATAAAATGGTTGTTTTCCAGTTGCCATTTCATACATAATTCCACCAAAACTATAAATATCTCCCTTTTTTGTGAATTCATTCCCTCGTAAAACTTCAGGCGGAATATATGGAATTGATCCATAAATTTTATTGCTTTTGTTATCTGAACTTAGTATTAAATCATTAGCTAAACTACATAAACCTAAGTCTGTAATTGATGCATTTGAATTTGTATTATTTTTTGTCAAAATATTTCCACTATGTAGGTCGCGATGAACTAAGTTTTTCGCATGTAAGTGATCAAGACTATATGTTATATTATATAGTAAATATATTTTTGATTTCCACTTTAAATTCAAAAAACTTTTTATTATAAATTTATGCAAGCTATCACCATGTAATTCCATAACAATAATGTAGTTTTGGCTAGAGAGATTTTTTGAAATTCCAATACATTTTGTGACGAAAAGCCAATTGTCAGCAGTAATCATTAGATTCTTAACCTGAAATAAAATAAAAAATAAAATAATTTAATTGTTAATTGTGTAAAATTTAAAATATATATTACGAGCATACAATATTTTCAATAGTAAAAGTTAACAATGATTTTAATCTAAATAAAAGATACCTCTTGAAGAAATTTAGATATATCATGTCTAGAATCGTTTATTTCTTTCAAAGCAACTTTTTTACCTACGTAATCATATTCCCAATCCTGATTATTAAAGTTCCACCAATATTTCGTGCCATTTTTTAATATAGCAGAATACACAGACCCATATCCACCATTTGCTATGTGTTCGATATTTTGAAAGTTGTCATAAGGTAACCATTGTAACTTATATCCATCATATCCATTCTTTTTTTGAGATTCTTGGATAACCTTATCAATTTCAACGTTCCCACCAAGTTCCGAATTCATGGATAAAATGCTCATTGGTGCATAAATTACACTTGCCACAAGAGATGTTAATGTCATTTTTGTGAATAATCTTAAAAGTATCAATGTAATTGACGTAACTAATACTAAATGTATCATTGGAAGAATGACCAGCTGGACAATACATTATTTCTTCTTTTTCATGCCTCAAGAAAAATGAAGCCATATGTGTTATTGAAGATTTTTTTGCTCAAATTATAGGCTTGATGTCAATTAAATATGTTTGAAATTCTAGAAATTTACGTGGGAGACATCATCGGAGTATCGGAGCATCGAAGTAATGCTCATAATAACAGATATAAAGTAATTAAGTAATTTAGTAAATACAACTTATAATTTACCTTTTTTGATGATGAAACTTCCACAAGAAATAACAATTAACTAATTAACAATAAACGGAACGGGTCAGGTTACAATATATTCCATGACATGTCAAAATAATTAAATTCAAGTTTACCATCACCACCACCACAACAAAGAAACAAATTTGTTTCATAAAATAATTTTATAAATAACTTTTTAAATATAGATATTTCCTTGCTTAGAGAGAGAAAAGCCATGTTGAATCTTTGCGTCAACCAAATAAATTATAATAAAAAATTGCAACAGAAAAAGTATATACTTAATTTTGTCAATTTCTATTTATTTTTTAATTTATAAATAAGAAAACAAAACAACTACTTATTTACTTATTTTTATTGCTCTCCGCGATCATGTGATATATATCTATTACCTTATGATGATGATCAGAACTGAATTTACTAATTAATACTGTGTATCACAAAACTTTTCAACAATATTTTAACAATAATAAAGTGAATAAATAATATGACCTTTGAGAATTTTCATATATAATTTTTAAGTTTGTTTTGCTTTTCTATCTTATAAAAATCAAATTGGTGTTCTGAATAACTTTTTGTCATGCCAGAATAGGTATACAAATAGATAAAAAAATAATAATTAATTAAATAACCTTTAGGAAGTATTAACAAATTGGAAAAATAAGAATATTAAACAAGAAAGTTATTGTCACATAATTAGTGACACAGTAATGGCCCAGTAATGAATTAGTAACACAAAAACTATATTTTATACCATTATATAAATATATTATTTAGAAAATCATTAATTGTCATTTATATATTACTTAAATTAGCAAGTCATATAAGATATAATTAACCAATAATATTTAAATTGAAAATTTTTTAAATAAACAGTTAAATTATTAAGTTATAAATAAAACTTTAGAATTTTTGTAACTCCAAAATAATATCTTAAAAGAATTTATTATTAGAATGTAATTAATAAAAATTAATAAATATTCAATATTGTATTTGTTAAATACTATTTATTAAATTATAAAGGAAGTAATAATAATTAAGAAATAAATCTTTAATAAAAGGAAGAATAAAAGTATTTAAAATATTAATTATAAGAAAGTTAGTAATAAATGAAGTTATATTAATTTGAAAAAAGTTATTTTTTGTTACACATATTGAATAATTAAAAATTAGCAAAATTTTTAATGCAAATTAGTATAGCCTAAAGTAAGGGTGGTAGGCTCAATTGATATCAAAGCTAATTGTACTAGCTAAATTTTAGCTCAATGGCTAATTAAATTGCATTAACTAAATTCTTTTTTTTTAAATACTAGTTAAATATAAAAAAAATAAAACAGTTTTATTATGAATAGGATTCTGATTAATAGCAAGTTTTACTAAGATTTATGAAGTATAGGCAGTTAATTCATAAGTAAAAATGGCACCCATAATTATGAATTACCTGTATTGCAATTATTACAGATTTTGATAAGAAAAATTCGCAATTCCACAATTTATAAATTATCTGCAATGTCTGCAATTATTCACAATTATTTGTAATGTTTACAATGTTTACAATGTTTGCAATTATTTGAAATTATATAATTATATTATTATTTGAAAATTAGTAATTTAAAATAATAATTATTTAATTTTAAAACTTTATTATTAAATTTTTAAATATTTAAGTTTAAATATCTATAGTTATTTTAATTTTGATATACAGAATTTGAAACTTCTATACAAAATACAAATTATTTTTAACTTTAAGTTTAATTATTAACACTTTTAATATTTAATTATTAAAATTAAAAGTTTTATTTGTAAAATCAATTAGTAATTATTTTTAAAATTAATTTTTAATTAGTAAATTTTGTTTTAAAATATTTTAGCCAAAAATTATCCGATTTAAACAAAAAAAATATCATTTTGAAGCCAGAAACATGAAGATTCTAATATATACTTTATTATTATACAAAAGTCCATAATTAATTGCAAAATTACAAATTTATATCATAATTCCATTTAATTTAGTTGTGGTTTATCTATTAACCTATCGTATGACAAGGTTATTGCACTTTCAAGGGTTGGATTAAAAATATAAGTTATTATAAACAGAAACATGTTTTTAGAAAGCTAATGTAGTTAAAAAATATCACACAAAGTTATATCAGTGTGATAACCACACAAAAATATTTACTTTACATATGTATTGATAAACCACATTATTTTAATGATGAGAATTTATATATTTCTGAAATCTAACATAATATCTATTAACAGTTTGATAGTGCTTTTTAAAGGGTTAATAATTTTTATGATATTGAAGCAATAAAAACTGATAAGGAGAAATCACTTAGTTCAGACCAAATTGTAAACAATGTAAATGAACTAAAAAGAAAACTTAGTAGATAAATCTCTTTTTTATCAATGTTTATAATCTGATGTGAATAAGATCTCAGTTTAAAATTTAACCTGGAAACAACCTTTAGCTAGTCAGGTTATTAGAGATAATTCAAACCTTGTTCAGGAAATTTAAAAAAGGCATTTATGGTATATATTAACAAATTATAAAGATTAATATTTGCTTATATGTATTAAAAACACTATGCTCTGCATATTAGAAACTGATAAAATTGATGAAACCTACTCTTATATCAAGAGTAGAAAATATATGTAAAAGGTTTGTATCAAATTTTTTATTTGAGAATTTATCAAGTTTACCATATGAGTTATTATATGCAAAAGACTGGAAAGAAAGTGATGATAAACTTGTAGAAGTTATGTTAAAAATTTTGGAAACCTTAAATTTTATTTGATGTAATCTGACTTTTCGTTCTGAGTTCATTGGTACAATGAAGGTAATATAATTGTATTATTAATTAACACACGTCGAATGATCAAAAATCGGCAAATTTTTGGTGCATCAAAGACAAACGATACAGAACAATAAATGTCCCACATCGAACTTACGTAATGTCACATACAAAAAATAATTCCCTTTTTATCAATGTGTTAAAATTTCTAACATTTTTAGTTTGAATTTGGTACCTATGACAAATATGGGAATCCAAGGTTTGTATCACGATAAATTTCTGGCAGATCCAATTGTATTAATTCGAAGCGAATGTATGATACAAGTGATTTGCATTATATCACAAAATGTTTTGGAGTGTCAAAAAATCCCTCTAGCCAAAACTACATTATTGTTATGAAGTTATATCATTATAGCTTGCATAAATTTATAATAATATTAAGAATAAATAGATTTTGGAATTTAAATTGGAAAAAATATTTACTCAATATGACAACTTACATAAAAAAATTTTATTCATCGTGACCTACATAGTGGAATTATTTTGATAATCTCGGATGGTGGTGCAATTACGGACTTAGGTTATGTAGTTTAGAAAATGATCAAATATTAAAATTTGATAATAACAAAAGTAACCAAATTTATGGATCTATTCCATATATCCCACCTGAAGTTTTACGAGGAAATACATTCACAAAAAAAGGAGATATTTATAGTTTTGGTGGAGGTATGTACGAAGCGGCAACTGGACAAAAACCATTTTATGATCGCGCACATAATACTTGTTTAATAGTTGATATATGTAATGGCATAAAGCCAAATGCTCCTGATATTATGTTGGATTGAATACCACAATGCTATTCAGATTTGATGTATAAATGTTGGAATGGTGATCCTTCTAAACGACCAACTTCTAATAAATTACGTGAAACATTATGGAATTTAAATCTCAAATTACGTTATATTAAAATAGAAGATAATATTTTATGATCAAGCACATGATACTCGTTTAATAATTGATATATGTAATGGAGTAAGACAAAATGTTTCTGGTATTATGTTAGATCAGATACCACAATACTATTTAGATTTGATGTATAAATGCTGGAGTGGTGACCCTTCTGAACGACCAACTGCCGAAGGATTATATGATGCAATCAACAAATTGAGTAGTAGAGGTCAAATAGACAATAATATTCTAAAACTTAAGATCGAATCTCTATCTTCAAGCGAGTCTCACCCACAATCTTGTTATACCAGTCGAAGTATTCATACTCTTCATGGATTACGTAATTCATTAGAAGATATAAAAACAGGAAACTCTCAAGGTAATCTACTCAAAGCACATCTATAGTTAATGGAAATTTTTTAACAATTTCCAGATGTTTTCTATGGGGTTAAGGTCGGGAGAATTTACTGCCTTTAATTTTTTTTTGTCTTAAACCATTTTATTATTATTATTATTATTATTATTATTATTATTATTATTATTTTGATATTAATATGGATTGGAGAATTATCCTGTTTAAATCCCCGTTTTTTGGGGGAGTTAACAAAGGAGTTACCTTTTTGATACATTTATATATAAATATCAATTATATTATCAATATTATAATTTATGCAATATGTAGATCAATATATAGATTAACTGGATGAAAAAAACGAAAAAAGGGTAAAAATATTCCATATTGTTAAACCGGAAAATCGGCGTTACTTTCCGACGCGACTGTCAAAATAACGAATTAAATATGAATATTATTTTATTTTGTTTTATTTCTATTGTAGGAGTAATTTATTATTTATTATTAAAGAAATCTTTATTTCAGGATTTATATGTCTAGATACAAAAGCGAGATTATATGATTTTCTTTCTTTTTGAATAGTCGACGATAACTCACTGTTTAAAAATAATTATGATCATGTAATAGAAGGATTCAATAAAATTAATATCCTAAATTTTATTTAATATAATTTTTAATTTCAATTGCAATCATAGATAATGTATTTAACAAAATATATATATATACTGACATTTTTCCATCTGTTGTTGCGAAATATTTTATTATCTACACATTTTACCAGAGATGGTGTAAATTAAAGAATGAATTTCTTGCAGATTTCAATGATTATAATAACTGATAATATATAATTCACTACACTCTGTTTATTATAATAAACTTGAAGTAATTATTTTTGACACAATATATTGTAACCTGTTCTGTTTATTTTTGAGAACGTTCTTGTGGAAGCTAACATCATCAAAAAGGTAAATTTTGATAAGACATTCTTTAAATGTATGCGTAGTAAACACAACTACACTCAAAACTATATTATTGTTATGAATTTACNTGTTTTATTTCTATTGTAGGAGTAATTTATTATTTATTATTAAAGAAATCTTTATTTCAGGATTTATATGTCTAGATACAAAAGCGAGATTATATGATTTTCTTTCTTTTTGAATAGTCGACGATAACTCACTGTTTAAAAATAATTATGATCATGTAATAGAAGGATTCAATAAAATTAATATCCTAAATTTTATTTAATATAATTTTTAATTTCAATTGCAATCATAGATAATGTATTTAACAAAATATATATATATACTGACATTTTTCCATCTGTTGTTGCGAAATATTTTATTATCTACACATTTTACCAGAGATGGTGTAAATTAAAGAATGAATTTCTTGCAGATTTCAATGATTATAATAACTGATAATATATAATTCACTACACTCTGTTTATTATAATAAACTTGAAGTAATTATTTTTGACACAATATATTGTAACCTGTTCTGTTTATTTTTGAGAACGTTCTTGTGGAAGCTAACATCATCAAAAAGGTAAATTTTGATAAGACATTCTTTAAATGTATGCGTAGTAAACACAACTACACTCAAAACTATATTATTGTTATGAATTTACGAAAATATAAGATAGTAATTGGTTTTGATTATTTACATGCAAAAAACTTAGTTCATTATGACCCACATAGTAAAAATATTTTTATATGATGCATTAATTACAGACTTAGGTTTATGTAGTTTAGCTGATGATTTAATATTAAAATATGATAACAAAAGCAATAATATTTATGAATCAATTCCATATTCCACCCGAAGTATTACGAGGAAATGTATTCACGAAAAAGGGTGATATTTATAGTTTTGGTGGAATCATGTATGAAATGACAACTGGAAAACAACCATTTTATGATCGAGCTCATGATACCCATTTAATAATTGCTAATTGTAACGGAATAAGGCCAAAAATTCCCGATATTATGTTTTAATGGATACCGAAGTGGTATTCAGATTTTATGTATAAATGTCGGAGTGGTGACTCTTCTGAATGCCCAACTGCAAAAGAATTATACTATGCAATATTAAATTTCTATGGGGAATTTGTCGAATTAGATATGTATTTTAAAATAGATTATAAATCTCTAGAACAATTTGTACCTTCAAGCGAGCTCACCCACTGCTATATTAGCCGAAGTATTCATACTCTTCACGGATTGCATAATTCATTAGAAGATATGAAAACTGGAAAATCTCAAGGTAATATTTTTATCATGATTTAATTATATATATTATTAATTATTTTAATAAATAAGTAATTACTAAATATTACACTTATAAATCCTAATTTATTAAAGTATAAGTACTTATGATATTGATTCTAAAGAATTATATGAACGTATTGATTGGGAAAAGGAAATTCAAAATCAAACAAAAAAAAACGGTCATTCTCCGATATCTCAACTTTAGATTGTGAGTCCCAAGAATTCAAAGAATTTTTTTTTATCTATTTTATCTTCAATTTTATAAAAAAAAAATAAAAATCTGAAAAAAACATATATATATTTTATTTTATTTTTATTGTCGGAGTAATTTTCTAAGTTATATTATTAAAGAAATCCTATTTAACTTATTTAGACTTGTTACAAAGCGAGATTATATGATTTTACTTTTTTGTATAGGTTTATAATTTGTGATTATAATAAAAATAATTATGAATTCTAATTGGTTGCGATTATTATCTAATTACCGGGATGGTATAAATTCATCATTTTTTAAAATTCAATTATTATAATAATGTATAATTATTGAGTTATTTTTTATACGTGCCATTGTTGCATATTTTTATAAAGTGACCAGTTTTTTATGGAATGTTGAGTTCGGAAGTTTTCATTTTAGATCTTGTGGAACACAACTTAACATCGAAAAGCAATAGAACTGTAGAACAGTTCGGAACCTCTATAATAGGAACTTATAAAATTTTAAATAAAATTTGATCAAATAATCCAATTATTATCAAATTATAAAATTAAAGTGCATTTGTTTAAAGGAATCTATTTATTTTGTATTATGTGCATTTAACAAATAAAATGACAGTTTATTATTCTCAATTTTGTTTTAATAATAGGTAGGTCGTTGGCAGATTTTAAAATTTTTTGATCAAAACCGATAATATCGATAGCTTTTAACGGTTAAAATTTCGAGTTAATTCTTTTAGACCACATAAAATACATTTAAAACTAGCATTTTTTTTTTGTTTGTTATAGAGATTCCGAACTGCATTACTTAAATATCGAACTACAGTACTACTTATTTGGTCAAAAAAGAATATTCAATAACGCAAATAACGTATATTTTTTTATTTTCCATGTCTCAAGAAATCTTTTGTCCAGCTGGTCATTCTTACAATGTGAATAAATATATTAACAAATCTACTGGAATTTGCGATTTATGTATTAAAGAACATTTTATTCAAGAGTTCGGAACTTGGTCTAGCGGGAGTGCTGAAGTTGATAAATTTGTCCAAGAATCTCAAAAAAATCATCAAGGACATTATGGAAATAGATTACAATGGATACCATATGATAATTTTCTGGGTATCAATCACTTGGCAAATGGTGGATATGGATCAGTGTATTCTGCTATATTAAAAAATGGCATTAAATCGCATTGGAATTTGAATAAACAGGATTGGGAATATTCTTTTGTAGATAAGAGAGTTGTTTTAAAAGAAATAAATGATTCTAGACATGATACATCTAAATTTCTTAAAGAGGTATGTTTCTTTTTATTTAGATTATAAATTATTATAAACTTTTTGACAATATAAATATTTTTTATGCGATTAAATTGATTTTTTTTTATTATTCTATTTCAGGTTAAGAATCTGATTACTATGAATGATTTGCATTACATCACAAAATGTTTTGGAATGTCAAAAAATCCCTCTAGCCAAAACTACATTATTGTTATGAAGTTATATCATTATAGCTTGCATAAATTTATAATAATATCAAGAATAAATAGATTTTGGAATTTAAATTGGAAAAAATATTTACTCAATATGACAACTGGTCTTAGAAACTTACATAAAAAAAATTTTATTCATCGTGACCTACACAGTGGAAATATTTTGATAATCTCAGATGGTGGTGCATCAATTACGGACTTAGGTTTATGTAGTTTAGAAAATGATCAAATATTAAAATCTGATAATAAAAGTAATAACATTTATGGTTCAATTCCATATATTCCACCTGAAGTTTTACAAGGAAATGCATTCACAAAAAAGGGAGATATTTATAGTTTTGGTGGTATCCTGTATGAAATGGCAACCAGAACACAACCTTTTTATGATCGAGCACATGATACCTGTTTAATAATTGATATATGTAATGGAATAAGACCAAAAATTCCTGATTTTATGAATTGGATACCACAAGACTATTCGGATCTGATTTATAAATGCTGGAGTGGTGACCCTTCTGAACGACCAACTGCCAAAGAATTATGTGATGCAATATTGAATTTCTATTGGAAAGTTGTCGAATTTGATATGTATTTTAAAATAGATTATAAATCTCTAGAACAATTTGTATTTTCAAGCGAGTCTCATCCACAATCTTGCTATATTAGCCGAAGTATTCATACTCTTCACGGATTGCATAATTCATTAGAAGATATAAAATCTGGAAGAATTCAAGGTAATATTTTTTTCACGATTTTGATTATATTATTTTAATATAAAAATTAATTATTAAATTTAAAATGTATAGATCCTAATTTATTAAAGTCTAATGAACCAACCAGATCAAGTATCAATACTTATGATATTGATTCTAAAGAATCACAAGAATGCATTGATTGGGAAAAAGAAATTCAAAATAAGGCTGTAAAGAGACCATTCTTTGATATCTCAACTTTAGATTGTAATTCTCGAGAATCCAAAGAATGCATTAATTTGGATAACGAAGATAATATTACACCTAAAAAAATTAAGAAAACTAAACAAGACTAGATCAAATATTAATATTATTTTATT
>PQFF01000459.1:41316-56297 GCA_003547095.1 Diversispora epigaea | reverse complement strand
TTGCGAAAAGTTTCGAAAACTTTGTGAAAAGTTGCGAAAAAGTTTCGAAAACTTTGTGAAAAGTTGCGAAAAAGTTTCGAAAACTTTGTGAAAAGTTGCGAAAAGTTTCGAAAACTTTGTGAAAAGTTGCGAAAATTTTCGAAAACTGTGTGAAAAGTTGCGAAAATTTTTAAAAACTGTGTGAAAAGTTGTGAAAATTTTTTGCGGAAATTTCCGAAGGTGTCAGAAATTTGCGGAAATTTTCGAAGTGAAAATTTGCGTAAATTTTTGCCTATTAAAATTTCCTGATGTAGAATTAATAAACTGGACCCGAAAACAATAGAAAGACACCAAATAGTAGCAACCAAAACAACTACGAATATATTACTGGGGTGTATATATAAGAATCCGCAAGAAAATACAACAATTATACCGATCCAACACTATGTAAGTGATACAATGGATGGCATAGAGAGATCGCCTATAGCCCCATGCGAGGGATGTGATTTAAACGAACAAAGAAATACACGGTTTACTAAGGTGGATGCGAACCAAAGATCCAAAGGGTGTATTATTGATACAGACATCAAAAATTTATATTCTTTACCTAAAAGAAAGTCTAGACTCTCATTAAGTAACAAAAATGACAAAAGAGATAGGAATAGATTACTGTTGTCCCCATTTTCAATGGAAACTTTCATGAAAGAAACAGCCCAAACGGGATTAACAACTGACGAAGCAGAATTAGGAAGTAATATAGCGTACGGACAAGATGTAATCATCTTTCCGGTAACACTATTATCCACGATCCAGGAAGTGCAACAGTGCTTAAAAGAAAAAACGATAGTAAAAGCATATACAGATGGTTCTTTTAAAACGCAAAAGTTAAACCCTATCAACATAACTGAAGTTATATCGCAACACAAAAAACTGATGAGATTTGGCATTACTTTCGATAGTGTTGACACAGAGGGGCCAATTGATTTATATGGAAGAATTGAGGGACCACCATCATCCACAAGGGCGGAATTATGGGCAATATTGATAACCTTATACGTGGTCCCGGAAAAATCTAAGGTAGAAATATATATAGATAGCTCAGCGGCTATTTGGGCGATACGGGGCTTCCTTAAAAACAAAAAGGGTAAATCTTGGAGTAATTATAAATCTCCATTAATATTACAAGCTATCTTAGAAATTATCAAAGGAAAAAGATTGGGCATAGAATTAATTAAGGTGGATGCGCACAGTGGGGTCACCTTAAATGAAAGGGCAGACAAACTTGCAAATAAAGGAACTCAAGATAAAGAAATATGTGAAATCGACATAACTAAAATCAGGGATAGACAAGCTTTATTCAAATGGAATAATAGTTATATTGATACGTCAATTAAAGAATTCATCAAAAAACATGCGGAAATAAAATGGATCTCACAATGGCGATTACAATATCGAACTCATAAATGGATAAACGAAAATATATCCGATCAAACAGACTGGCAAACCACGTGGAATATGATCCACGGCACAAAAATTGTTTCTAATTTCACCAATAAAGAAGATCAAAAATACTGGTCATTTAATCAAAAGATTTTAAATGATGAACTACCAGTAATTAACAATTTACATGTGAGAAAATCTAAAATATATAAAAGTAATCGATATGTGTTATGTAAACTAATAAAAGAAGACTCCCTGCATGTTTTCTTTTGTAAAGAGAAAGCGTACAAAACACAGCAGAAATTTAAAAATTTCTTATCGAAAGTGATAATAAAATATCAGGGAGAAAAAGCTGAGTAAAAATTAAAGGACGAAATAACAACAGCCACCTTTTTCGATATAGATATAGTTAGACAAGTTAACGGAACAGTAGAGGATACGCCATTTAATCTCGAAGACTGTATCAGAGGATTATTTCCAAAGGGGGTAAAAAATTTGTTAACAAATAACATCAAGGATTTGGAAAACAGAAATAAAATAATAAAGGAATGGTATAGAAATAGCAGAGAATACCTTTTTTCAGTATGGATAAAACGATGCAATGCTGTCCTAGCATGGGAGGCAACCGAAAGAATAACTAAAGAGGTAAAAAAGAGTAAAAGAGGAAGTAGTAACTTTAAACCTCCAGAATATAGAGAGATAAAAAATAATTTGGAGTCGTATCAAGAAACTTTAATTTATAGAACAATATGTAATATTTATAATAATGGTGCGGATTTTTTTAAACATATCTTTTGTAAAATTGACTTTGGTGGGGTTGTAACCTCCTAAATAAGGAAAGCTCTAGGGCTTTCCTTACGGTGGCTGGTTAGACGGTTAAAAGAAATTTTATAGTCAGTTTTTATTCTATATGTATTTGTAGTTTAAGTTATTGTATCGTAATGTATATTATAAATATTTGAATAAAGATGAGGCCTCACTGGTCGTTTAAAACCATAATTTTTATAATGTTGATAATACTATATTATTCTTAATATTGATATATAACACCAGGACCCTGATAAGTGATTTTTTTATTCGTTTCTTTAAAATATATATAATGTTAACAATATATTATTCATAATATTGATATGACCCCGATAAGTGATATTTCATTTTTTTTTAATTTCGCGTTTTCAGATATAAGTAACTGATTTAGCTTTAAAAATCTTTAAATCCAAGGGAAAAGGTAAAGTTCTAAAAAATCAAAATACTTTGTTTTTAAGTATATTTATAAATAAATATATATTATATATTACATATATTTCTAAACTTATATTACATTTAGCTACATACGAAATAACGCGTCATAAACAAGAATATCACGTAAGTAATATGAAATATTACTTCTTAATTACCTCATATATAATATGTCCGATATCAAAAAATATGATATAATGATTAATAACTTTACCTTTTCATGATGCAATAATTGATTCATCTGCCCGAAAAATACAATATATAAAAAACTACTCTTTTCCTTTCTTTCTTTTTTAAAAAATTATTTTTTTATAAAAAAAATGACGAAATCAAAAAAAGTAGCGTATTCTTTTCGTCCTATCAAGGCACTAAAAAAGAAAACACACAACAAAGTATCAAAAAAAGGTAAATTAATTAATTGTCTATTTATAAAATAATAATTATAATTATAACTAATATATTAATTATATTTAATAGATTACGAAACAATTGGAAAAATTTTTACAAAAATGCTAAGTAAAAACAAAAAAATTGGTGAAAGTAGTAAAAAAATTAGTAAAATTAGAAAAAATAAAAAAAATAAAAAAGAATCTTCCTCCTCTTCCTCCTCTTCTTCATCCTCTTTGTCCTCTTCATCCTCTTCTTCACCCTCCCCTACTACTTCCTCATCATCATCATCACCTTCTTCTTCTGCTAATGAATCTTCGTCATCTTCTGATGAATCTGATGAATCTGATGAATCTGAATCTTCATCATCTGAAGAAGAAAAAAAGAAAAAAAAGAAAACAAAAATAATAAAATATTTAGATTCCGAATCATATAAACGAGTTAGGGTAAATTGTTTTTTTTTGAAAGAATTATTTTTGGTTTATAATTCCAAATACAAAACAAAATATCCGATAAAACCAGAACTTACATGGGTGGAACAACGTGATTTTATCATCACAATACTTTTACCTCGTCTAAGTAAAATAATGAATAAAAAATATACTGTATCAGATACAGATTTGTTAAAAATGATACATACTAGGTGGGAAACTAGGCATCGAATACATAGAACTATAGTAAAAGGAAATAGAAAAATAGAATTAAGGAGACTGAGAAAGAATACTGACATGCAAAAGGTAGGATTTTTATAATAATATATAATATAGCTATCAAGTATAGTATTGATATAATTTTATTTTAAATAGAAGAAGAAACTGAGAAACAGGGCAGCAGAATACCTGTTTTAAGGAGGTGACGAAAAATTGGCCTTGTATCCTCGAAAGGAGGTCAAAAAAATATTAAATGAAACTGAATACCACTCTGAAGAGTGAGAAATGACAGACGAAGAATACGAATATGGTGAAGGTACTATATTTATAAATTATATTTATTATTATTTTAATTTGTAACTAAATTAATTATTAAATTTATAAAACAAGGTTCATTTGGAGATGCGTTTGGCATAATAGATGTTGATGATGACAATAATAATAATAATAACGATAATAACGATAATGATAATAACGATAATAATAACGATAATAATAANTAAAAAAATTAGTAAAATTAGAAAAAATAATAAAAAAATTAGTAAAATTAGAAAAAATAAAAAAAATAAAAAAGAATCTTCCTCCTCTTCCTCCTCTTCTTCATCCTCTTTGTCCTCTTCATCCTCTTCTTCACCCTCCCCTACTACTTCCTCATCATCATCATCACCTTCTTCTTCTGCTAATGAATCTTCGTCATCTTCTGATGAATCTGATGAATCTGATGAATCTGAATCTTCATCATCTGAAGAAGAAAAAAAGAAAAAAAAGAAAACAAAAATAATAAAATATTTAGATTCCGAATCATATAAACGAGTTAGGGTAAATTGTTTTTTTTTGAAAGAATTATTTTTGGTTTATAATTCCAAATACAAAACAAAATATCCGATAAAACCAGAACTTACATGGGTGGAACAACGTGATTTTATCATCACAATACTTTTACCTCGTCTAAGTAAAATAATGAATAAAAAATATACTGTATCAGATACAGATTTGTTAAAAATGATACATACTAGGTGGGAAACTAGGCATCGAATACATAGAACTATAGTAAAAGGAAATAGAAAAATAGAATTAAGGAGACTGAGAAAGAATACTGACATGCAAAAGGTAGGATTTTTATAATAATATATAATATAGCTATCAAGTATAGTATTGATATAATTTTATTTTAAATAGAAGAAGAAACTGAGAAACAGGGCAGCAGAATACCTGTTTTAAGGAGGTGACGAAAAATTGGCCNATAATAATAACGATAATAATAATAACGATAATAATAATAATAATAATAATAACGATGATTATAATAGTAATAATCGCGATAATGATAATCATAATAACGATGATGATAATAATCGTAATAACGATAATAATAACGATAATGATAATAATCGTAATAATAATTACGATGATGATAATAATAATAGTAATAGTAATAGTAATAGCAGTAATAGAAGTAGAGGTACTACAGCAGCTACTTCTATTACCTCAACGAGACAAAAAACAACATCGATTTATATTAAAGATAAATGGTGGAGATCTGAATCGGTAAGTAGATCAACAGAAATAATATATTTTTATACCTATCGAGTATGATATTAATAAATTATATTTTATAGTTAAAAAAATTATTGCACAAAAGAATCGATCCAGTGATTGATATTGTGAGTAGACCAGCAAATACACAAAAAGCACAAAAGACTAGAATCAGATCCGAACGCCATAAACAAAACAAAACAGAGGCCGAAATTCCAAAAGGTGCTCCAATTTGGACACTGAGTAGGAAGGCGCTTGAACACTTGAATTGAGTTAACAGAGATATCCCAATTTATGATCCGGACGAAGATAATGATAATAATGAGGAAGAAGATAATGATAATAATGAGGAAGTAGGAACAAGTAGTAGAAAAAGAAAAAGAAAAGGGAAAGGAAAGGAAAAAGAAAAAAAAATAAAAAATCTAAAAAAAATAAAAAAAAATAATTAGATAAATTTAAATATGAACATTTTATATAGTATAATTAAAATATATTTCATTTTATATTTTTTATTAATAAATAATGTATTTCATTTATTATTTTTTTATAATAAACTAAAAAATGTGATTATTTCGGAAATAAGAAAGTGAAAAATATATATATATAAAATAAAAAGCACCGATAGGTACCCGATCGAAGAAAAAAAGCCCCCGATATATAGAGATATACTGTGTCCGATATACAGCAACATACTATACCCGATATATGAATGATACATCCGGAATTATATAGAGGCGTTCTAGGACGCTATATATACGAAACGTCTGGAGAACGCACTAGAACGGTGCGTTCTAGTACGTTATATATACGAAACGTTCGGAGAACGCACTAGAACGGTACGTTCTAGTACGCTATATATACGAAACATTCGGAGAACGCACTAGAACAGTGCGTTCTAGTACGCTATATATACGAAGCGTTCGGAAAACGTACTAGAACGGCATATTTAATACGCTATATGAACGTAGGTGGTGTTCGTAGGACGCTATAGATCGGTGTATTTTGGACGCACTAGAACGTTTATATTTAATTCCTGATGTAGGTGCCCAATATACAGAGATATACTGTGCTCGATATACAATAATATACTATACCCGATATATGGATGATAGGTGCCCGATAAAAAATAAATAATTTGAAAAAAATGACAAAATATCGGTGCCCGATAGATACCCGATAGATACCCGATATGTACCCGATAGGTGCCCGAACTTCGGGACGACTACACCGTCAATCGGGTACCCGATATTCCATATTTCGACCAGTATATACAATCCTTCATAATGTTTTTTTATCATTTAACTTCCCACACCGTATATTACCCCATTTTTTCTATTGTTTTACTGTTTTTTGTTGATTTTTCATACCAAAATTCTTTTCGATATTTCGTATCTCTACGTTTAAATTCAAGTAAGTATATTTGAGATTATTTCTACTAGTACTTAATATTAATAATGAAATTCTATATATATCTTTACATTATAATGCACTTTCGTAATAATATGAAAAAAATAATATTAATAAATGAGAATTTAAATTTGGCTTAAGAGAATCATGCCCAACTACAAGAAACGTTTTTCTCATAGAACTATTCCAACTACCGCAACTGCTCCAACTACTGCGACCTCTTCAACTACTGCGACTTCTCCAACTACCGTAACTACCCCAATTATCGCAACCGCCTCAACTACTGCAACTTCTCCAACTTCTACTTCAATAACAGCTACTCAAACTGCTCTAATTCCAAGCTCAAGATCTAGATCTATTCGAAATCGTGAAGTTATAGGCAGTAACGATCAAATTATAGCAAAAATATATCATAAAATCATTGATCTTGAGAAAAAAATTGATCTTGTAATTAAAAACCAAGACTCTATCAAAATTGACATTAAAAAAGTAGATGCTGATATTAGTTTCAACATAAACGATAAAGATTTTAATGAAGTAATTAATTATTTCTAAATGTTTTCGAAAGATTACAATTATACATCAGGAAATTTTTTATGTCGGAGGTTATTGTAATAATTTCGTTTTCAAAGGTTATTGAAGGTTATCGGACCAATAACCTTCGCAAATATTACGTTTATTATGATAAAGTGAAGGTTATTGAAGGTTATCGATATCAATAACCTCCGGAGTATTACGTTTTATTAATAAAAATGAAGGTTTTCGATACCAATAACCTTCGTAAATATTACGTTTATGTTGGAGGTATTCGAAGGTTATTGGAGTGAAGGACTTCGAAGGCTTACATTTAAAAAAATTTACTGATGTAATTATATTCTATAACTAATAACTTTTTATATAGCGAATTATTGCTAACTCTGCGAAGGAACTTTTCCAAACTTGCATCCGGAATTATATAGAGGTGTTCTAGGACGCTATATATACGNCTGTTTTTTGTTGATTTTTCATACCAAAATTCTTTTCGATATTTCGTATCTCTACGTTTAAATTCAAGTAAGTATATTTGAGATTATTTCTACTAGTACTTAATATTAATAATGAAATTCTATATATATCTTTACATTATAATGCACTTTCGTAATAATATGAAAAAAATAATATTAATAAATGAGAATTTAAATTTGGCTTAAGAGAATCATGCCCAACTACAAGAAACGTTTTTCTCATAGAACTATTCCAACTACCGCAACTGCTCCAACTACTGCGACCTCTTCAACTACTGCGACTTCTCCAACTACCGTAACTACCCCAATTATCGCAACCGCCTCAACTACTGCAACTTCTCCAACTTCTACTTCAATAACAGCTACTCAAACTGCTCTAATTCCAAGCTCAAGATCTAGATCTATTCGAAATCGTGAAGTTATAGGCAGTAACGATCAAATTATAGCAAAAATATATCATAAAATCATTGATCTTGAGAAAAAAATTGATCTTGTAATTAAAAACCAAGACTCTATCAAAATTGACATTAAAAAAGTAGATGCTGATATTAGTTTCAACATAAACGATAAAGATTTTAATGAAGTAATTAATTATTTCTAAATGTTTTCGAAAGATTACAATTATACATCAGGAAATTTTTTATGTCGGAGGTTATTGTAATAATTTCGTTTTCAAAGGTTATTGAAGGTTATCGGACCAATAACCTTCGCAAATATTACGTTTATTATGATAAAGTGAAGGTTATTGAAGGTTATCGATATCAATAACCTCCGGAGTATTACGTTTTATTAATAAAAATGAAGGTTTTCGATACCAATAACCTTCGTAAATATTACGTTTATGTTGGAGGTATTCGAAGGTTATTGGAGTGAAGGACTTCGAAGGCTTACATTTAAAAAAATTTACTGATGTAATTATATTCTATAACTAATAACTTTTTATATAGCGAATTATTGCTAACTCTGCGAAGGAACTTTTCCAAACTTGCATCCGGAATTATATAGAGGTGTTCTAGGACGCTATATATACGAAACGTCCGGAGAACGCACTAGAATGGTGCGTTCTAGTACGCTATATATACGAAACGTCCGGAGAACGCACTAGAATGGTGCGTTCTAGTACGCTATATATACGAAACGTTCGGAGAACGCACTAAAATGGTACGTTCTAGCACGCTATATATACGAAACATTCGGAGAACGCACTAGAACGGTGCGTTCTAGTACACTATATATATGAAGCGTTTGGAGAACGCACTAGAACGGCATATTTAATACGCCATATAAACGTAGGTGGTGTTCGTAGGACGCTATAGATCGGTGTATTTTGGACGCACTAGAACGTTTATATTTAATTCCTGATGTGTATCTACCCCACACCAAAGAAATTCCGAGAATCCGCAGAAAAATATGTCCGAGAGACATTTCCGCCCTATAAAAACTACAATATTTAAAATATACCTAAAATATATTTAAAATATATTTTATTAAATATTTTTTAAGTATTTTTTAAGTATATAAGAAATTACTTAAAACATTGTTATTTTATACTTAAAATATATTTAAAAAATATTTAAAAAATACTTAAAAAATACTTAATTTAGGTAATGAGTAAATATATTTTAGGTATATACTTAAAATATACTTAAAATATTATTAAAACATATTTAAAATTAAGTATATTTTAAGTATATACCTAAAACATACTTATTTATTACCTAAATTAAGTATTTTTTAAGCATATTTTAATGTATTTTAAGTACAAAATAATAATATTTTAAGTAGTTTTTTATGAATACAATTAAGTATATTTTAAGTATATTTTAATTTATTTTAATAATATTTTAATAATATTTTAATTATATTTTAAGTATTTTTTAAGCATACGTATTTCTTATAGAGCCAAAATTCTACAGATCGTTGGGAACAAAAAGATAGATGTCTTTTTTTGAAAAAACAATCAGAAAATCTGTAATAAAAGTCTTTCTTTAAAATACATATTAAATTAAATTTAGATCTGTAATTAATTAAAATGAAAATATTTAATAGATGATTGAAAAGCTTCGAAGTATCCGGGGAGGACTGAGTGTAAAAGTAAAAACTGTCATACATGAAGTTTTCTCATTGTCACCAATCAATAGTACGAAGTTCGAGGAAGTTTTTGAATGGAAGAAATTGCCGGCCGTAAAAAAATGTTATAAAAACATTTTCAAGCTCATTGATAAAAAAAATCCCGAAACAACTTATATGAGTTGTATAATTGATAAAGTGTGGGGCGAATCATGCGACGTTCCGAACGTTCACGTAGCGTGGGCGATCGCGATTACTCAAATAATTCTTAACCTTAATAATTGTTACGTAAAAATAACTGAGGATATTATTAAGGAAAAATATAAAGAAAATTTAGTAAGTATTCTCTTTAATAATATTTTTTCTTTAAATTTCCATTACTAAGTTTTCTAACAAATTTTATAGCTTAAATTAAATAATGAAGAAGAGTTTTGTAACTCTTCGGACGAATCTGAAAACGAGTCACCACCACCGTCATCATCACTAGCACCAAGAAATGAATCATGCAAAAACAAAAAGTCTAGAATCAAAAAGGAGATTACCTTTTTACCTCTCGAAAAAATGTGAGAAAATGCAGAAATACTTGCGATAAAAAATATGAAAAAAAGATTATATGAAAATGAAGATGAAGAAAAAAATAATAATGAAGAAAATAATTCGGAACTATCCGAAAATTAAAAATATTATTGCAAATAATATAAATAATATTCAGTGCATCTTAATATAAAAAAATATTTGTAGTAAAATTTAATAATAAAATAATATTACTTGAAAATCTAATTTATAGTTTGTGTAACATAAAAATTATATATAAACAAAATATGATTTTTTGTTTACAACTTAATTTCACTACATTGCGTATACATCTACAAGTGTCTCTAAATGCACCATACATACATAATAATAACTTATTATATTTATTCTCTCTAAATGCACTCTCTATAAATGCAAATCCCAAGGTATATTTTATAGTATGCTTCTATACATTCTCTATAATAAATTCTTGATTTCCTTTTATTTAGATTAACTATAACAAGAAAACAACTGTCGTTCATATAAAAAAAACAAATTTTTTTAACTATATCAAGATGAAACACTGTTAAATTATTTCTTAATTTTTACTACGGGTATTTGTTNGAGTTTTGTAACTCTTCGGACGAATCTGAAAACGAGTCACCACCACCGTCATCATCACTAGCACCAAGAAATGAATCATGCAAAAACAAAAAGTCTAGAATCAAAAAGGAGATTACCTTTTTACCTCTCGAAAAAATGTGAGAAAATGCAGAAATACTTGCGATAAAAAATATGAAAAAAAGATTATATGAAAATGAAGATGAAGAAAAAAATAATAATGAAGAAAATAATTCGGAACTATCCGAAAATTAAAAATATTATTGCAAATAATATAAATAATATTCAGTGCATCTTAATATAAAAAAATATTTGTAGTAAAATTTAATAATAAAATAATATTACTTGAAAATCTAATTTATAGTTTGTGTAACATAAAAATTATATATAAACAAAATATGATTTTTTGTTTACAACTTAATTTCACTACATTGCGTATACATCTACAAGTGTCTCTAAATGCACCATACATACATAATAATAACTTATTATATTTATTCTCTCTAAATGCACTCTCTATAAATGCAAATCCCAAGGTATATTTTATAGTATGCTTCTATACATTCTCTATAATAAATTCTTGATTTCCTTTTATTTAGATTAACTATAACAAGAAAACAACTGTCGTTCATATAAAAAAAACAAATTTTTTTAACTATATCAAGATGAAACACTGTTAAATTATTTCTTAATTTTTACTACGGGTATTTGTTATTTTAAATATGAGTTGTAATTACTATTGAAAACATTATTTTTCGAAAATATATTAAAAATTACAAATTACTTTACAATTATAGAAAATATATAATTAAACAATGGTTTATATTAATACTTTAACTTTATTTATGTACTATATTAATACTTTATTTATGTACTTTACGTTATTTTTCAAAGTGTTTCGAATTAAAACTGGTTTGTTAATAGTTTAGATTTAATAATTTTTTCGAAGGATTTCAAAATGATTCAAATTAATATTTTATTTTCTTTTAGGTATAGAAAAATTAAATTAAATTGAGAATTATGGCTACTAAAATAAAATGAAGTGGACAAGAGGATTATATGCATGAGTTTTTAAATGTAAGTTGCAAGTATAATTTATTTATAATATTTCTTGATTTTAATTTTACATATTTGTATATTTCAAAAAACAAAATTTTTGAAACATTTCAAAACAATTAAATTAATACTTTATTTTCTTTTAAATATAGAAAGATTAAATTAAATTGAGAATTATGGCTACTAGAACAAAATGAAGCAGACAAGAGGATTATATGCACGAGTTTTTAAATGTAAGTTGCAAGTATAATTTATTTATAATATTCCTTGACGATTTTAATTTTACATATTTGTATATTTCAAAACAAAATTTTCGAAGATTATCAAAGCATTTCAAAACAATTAAATTAATATTTCATTTTCTTTTAGAGAATTATGGCTACTAGAACAAAATAAAGTGGACAAAATGATTATATGCATGAGTTTTTAAATATAAGTTATGTAAGTTGCAAATATAATTTATTTTTTACAATTTTAATTTTTATTTATTTGTAATATTTCAGAGATTTTCAAATGACATATTAAGGTAAAATAGATTTAATTGAATTAATAATATAATTTTCTTGATATATTTTTAAGACATTTAGATCTTACGAGAATCAATTGTTTCTCGAGTAAAAAAATAAATTTCGTAAGTACGTGAAAATCAAAAGTGAATTTAATACCATCGATGTAAGAATAGCGAAAAGATTCGAATTAAAATTTATTATTATTTATATTATAGAATTTATATTATTTGTATAAATATTATTTTTATTATATAACGTAATAAAGAGAATTATTTTATTATTATATGCAAATAAATAATTATAAAATTTTAATGTAAAAATTGATATCGCGAAAATAATTAAATACNTTTTCGAAGATTATCAAAGCATTTCAAAACAATTAAATTAATATTTCATTTTCTTTTAGAGAATTATGGCTACTAGAACAAAATAAAGTGGACAAAATGATTATATGCATGAGTTTTTAAATATAAGTTATGTAAGTTGCAAATATAATTTATTTTTTACAATTTTAATTTTTATTTATTTGTAATATTTCAGAGATTTTCAAATGACATATTAAGGTAAAATAGATTTAATTGAATTAATAATATAATTTTCTTGATATATTTTTAAGACATTTAGATCTTACGAGAATCAATTGTTTCTCGAGTAAAAAAATAAATTTCGTAAGTACGTGAAAATCAAAAGTGAATTTAATACCATCGATGTAAGAATAGCGAAAAGATTCGAATTAAAATTTATTATTATTTATATTATAGAATTTATATTATTTGTATAAATATTATTTTTATTATATAACGTAATAAAGAGAATTATTTTATTATTATATGCAAATAAATAATTATAAAATTTTAATGTAAAAATTGATATCGCGAAAATAATTAAATACGAAAACTTTCGTAAAATCTATGTAGATTTATGCGATTTTTTTTCGCAATGTATTAATAATCTAATATTACGTTTCGAAAATCTCCGGAAAATTATTTCAAAGATCTCTGTGGGTGTCATAATTCTCCGGAGAAATTATGGACCAAAAAGTTTACGGAATATTACGCCTATTAAAATTTCCTGATGATATATTTTCGAAGATTTATTAGGCAAGAAATTTCCATCTTGTAAACTGTCATTTTTGAATAGGATACAATTAGATGGCTATAATGAAGAGTTAAAATTGGCATTCAAATTCCAGGGCATATAACATTATCATAAAAATTCAATGTTCCACAGGCGAGGACAAATAGATTTGGAAGAACAAAAACAGTGAGATCAAAAAAAACAGGAAATATGTGCTCGAAAAGGCATAGATCTTATCGAAATTGACTTTAATGTCGATTTGTATGAATTTATTAAAAGTACACTTATTGAAAAAGGTTATTTATGTGATAAAGAATAAATTCGCAAAGATAAGTATGACATATAACAAACTTCATCCATTTGCCTTACTCGAACTTTTGACCAAAGTTTCATATTTTGCTATAGATAAATCATTATACCCGAGCTTATTCGTTAACCGATTTTGGTATTTATACTCTATTCCAATTATATGGAAAAAAGCTGAATTTACTGGTGATCCAAAAAGATCATGTGTGTAATGGGATAAATTCAAAAAGGTAATACGTGGGAGACGAAAACTTCATGCTTCATATTTACTTCAACTTTATCTTTTTGAATATAAGATTTCCAACAATATGTTATATAAAATCGCTAGATCCTATTCCAATTTATGTCATCTAAAGATCAAATGGTGTTGTGGTTTATCTGATAGAGTCATTAGTAAGATTGCACAAATTTATTTCCTGGAATTTCTCAGTGTTTCATATAATAGTAAAGGTATAAAACAATCCAGTAATATTACTAATATAAAGGATACAACTTTATGTAAAATTACGAATTCATGTTCAAATCTACAACACCTAAATCTTGGATCTTCTAAGATAACTGATATATCATTGAGAACAGTTGCTCATTCATGTATTAATTTGTGTTGCCTGAAATTGGAATATAGTAAGCATATTACTGATATATTTATAATCAAGATTGTACAAAACTGCCCACATTTAGAATATCTTAGTTTACAGACAAGTAATATTACCAATGTATCATTAAAACAGATTGTCGAATCGTGCCCAAAACTTCTCATTCTAAGTTTAGTCAGATGCCAAAAAATAACAGATGAAGGTATATGTGCAATTTCTTCAGCTTGTCCAAATATGTAATTATATACTTTAGAGGACTGTGAAGGGATTACTGATATATCGGTTAAAAAAATCGCATAATCAAATCTGAATCTTAAATATCTCAATCTTATTTGGTGTTACATCAGGAAACTTTTCGGGGCGTAAATTTACAAAAAATTTACGGGACCTACAGAAATTTACGCCTAAAAAAATTAATTTTTTTGACTTTGATCACTATTTATAAGACAGGAAGCGATTTTTTACTAAGATATTCCTATGACAGATCGAAAGATCTGGTTCTTAGCTACAAGATGATATGTGTTTCATTTCTGTAACATCAATATTCGCGAAGATATTCACGTTTAAAGTTTCACATCTGTGAAAAAATTT